>JASGXE010004016.1:0-25469 GCA_030068105.1 Sinentomon sp. SZTP_YWyxl | reverse complement strand
CACCCGGAAACAGTCATTCCTCCCCGTTTCGTCGGCTCTTCTTCAATCTTCTTCACCTCTTTCTCCAAAGGGTATTCCTCATCGTCAAATTCTTCAAACATGAAGTAGTCTCCAGAACGTATAGCTAAGTGTGGTGTGAAGAAAAGGAAGCAAAGAAAGATAACTCAAAATAAGAAGAGGTCAGGCACGGCATGCGGCTGACTCCTGACATGACAACCATGAGTTTGGCCTTTTTGGTTTGGAAGCAACTGGATGCAGCAGGCTGCATTAGAATCTTAAGCCTGGTACATTCATCTAGTTTTTGGATTCATAAGAATTTGCTTGTTGAACTTCCTTCCTATTTGCAATGTGTTTTAAGTTACTTGCGATTTTTCACAAAATAGTGAACAGATTATTACTTTCAAGCAGAAACAGTTATTCTCACGGCTGTGGCTTTTAGGACCGCAACAATTTTGCTAGATTTCTTAGGAATTCGATGCCCGAATAATTTTATGTGAATGAAACCATGAGGCAAAAATATGGCACCTCATATATGAGGCACCTCATCACTCTGGATCATCTGTCCATAGGAATGCATACATAAATAAATGTGACAAAAATAGCAAAATGGATTCAAAGGCAAAAAAAATAGTATTTTGATGCACTGGGAAATGAAAACGACATTATATTTTTGTTAAAAAGGAAAAAAATATGAATTGGGTGAAAAAGACATAAAAATGCCTTTGTAAAAAACAAAGACTTCTGGCAAAGCAACTATTTCTTCATGTGAACCAAATGCTCTCACCCCATGGGAAAATAACATCAAAAAATAAAGTAAATAACACCCAGTAGCTGAAAAGAACTGATGACAAACAAGGCAGAAAAGTAAAGCTAGTTAATAAAAGTGGACCTCCCCTTCAAAAAATCAAAGTAAGAAGGATAAACAGATGCATCTTTGGTGAAACAACAAGAAAGCTCGACAAATTATGCATTTTGTGAACGATAATCTTTGCGGCCAAGACGCATCACTTGTACAATAATGTTCACATTATGCAAAAAATGATGTGTTGCCAACACTTGCCAGGGAGAAAATTCACCGTTCCTGATAAAAAAAATAGCCTTGGTTTGTACAGTAGCGGCAGAATTAATGCACTCATACATGTGTTTTTCCCATAGCAGTTGCCTCCGAAGCTTTTTTTTCTTTTCACTCTTATGCAGGTTGTAAAAATTAAAGTGTCAGGTTGCAACAAGGCTTTCTGCAGGTGTCAGAATTGACCTCGCTTGTTGAAGTGGATCTTTTATTTCAGCAGCATGGATTTTTTACTAAAATCTGATCAGTCACATTTTTTAATGTATGACTGCATTAATTCCGTCTCCACTGTATCACACAGTGGAATCAGGTGTTGGTCCCATTTTCTTCATAAACTGCTCAATGGGACATGTTAAACTTAATGTCAAACCTTCTGTGTGTTGCAAAATTCCCAATCCCAATAAACATGATAAGAAAAACCCACAGGAAATCCTGGTCAGTGGCCTTTCATGCATAAATGACAAAACCACATCAGTTTCAGGAGTACCCGGAAGTATTTTTAAACAAAAAGATGCATTTTTGGTCGGAGGCACAAAAATAGCCAGACGATCAGCTGTGATGTCAACTCACAAATTAAACGGTGAAGCATTGTGTAAGGCCCTAAATGAGCCATGAAACGTTTTATTGCAAGAATTAGATCCAAGAAAATTGTGCAGAAAAGCTTAACAAATAGAGATCAAATTCGTGATATTTTTTAAACGAGAAGCATAATTTGGTAAAATCCTGTCAAAAAAGCAAATTACTAGTTCGGTTTGTATACTGGCGGCGGAAAAAGATTACCCATACATGTGAAAAATTTGCATTTTTGAGATTTTAGCAAAATCCTCTTTCATCACTTATGTCAAAATCTGACACCTGTAGAAAACTCCGTTGCAATTTGGCGCTTTAATTTCTACCAAATGCATAAGAGTAAAAAGAAAGAAAAAAAAGTTTCGGAGGCAACAATCAAATGGGAAAAACACATGTATGAGTAATCTTTTTCCGCCGCCACTATACACAGCACTATCGTTCAACAATGATCGTCAGGAACATCGTTGCGAAAAAGCCCCATCTGAAGTCGTCAATAGACTGTTTATGCAGAGAAGCTTTATACAGTTAGGCAAGCCTGCAGCATGGAACCACAATGTGAGTTGGATTCTATCAACTTTGACACTTCGGGTATAAATTTGACACCGTTTTGGTTTTCAAAATGGTTTCGAAATGTTTGTCTGGCTGTCTCTGTGAGGCGAAATTTGGAAGCTAAATTGAAAAAAATGTGCCCCTTCATCAAGTGACAGTCGGAATTTTCGATTTCTTTTGCCTCAACCATCTTTGACCCGAATAAAAAACGCAAAAATGACCTCTTGTTAGGTCATGGTTCTACTTCCAGAACACCTACTTGGGAGTCAAAATTCCGAAATTCTGGCCGTAACTTGAATTTTCATCACATTTTGACCCTGTTTTCAATGTCAAAGTGAAAAAAAAGTTCACTCAATAATCTGGGCACCACCTCATACGTGTCGGTAAGCGTTTTTGCTAAAAAAAGGGTGCCATATGAGAACCAGATGACTCAGGAGGCTGAAATTTTGCATGAACACAAAATCCCCACACATATGTCCTGTTATTGTGGCCCCCACATGTTTACCAAAAATTAGTTCTGTCGGTGAGAATTGTATAATTTAGAAATTCGGGTGGGCCCTCCTTAAATGATACCATTCTGTCGCATCTAAAACATTCATATAACTGAGAAGTTCCACAGACCGACGCATGTGTGAATCATGAAGAATGCTTTCATTTATGGCTGAATGCTTCATGAATGTTTCAATTGCAAATCCACTTCTTGCATAAAATAAATTGATAAGCTTGAATCCCAGTGTGATGAGTCAGAATGCAGGGGAAGAAGGTCAAGGATTGTGCAATTCCTGCACTGCAATTCACATTGGCGACAGAAAAAAGGTTCAACAGTCAAAGAAAAAGATGCTATCGCAAAAGAAGAGTGTCAAAAGGTGAGAAAGAGAAAGAGGGCATCTGGTTTTTTTTTTTCGTGTTTTTGCCTCATGTTAGCCAAAAACACGTGGGTATTGATGAGACAGTGACTAAATAAGCCGCAATTGATGAGACAGTGTGCTACTAAATAAACCGCCATTAATGAGACAGTGTGATACTAAATAAACCGCCACCGACCAACAAGAAACCCGACCTCTGAGAAACGAATCTGTATGCAACAGCAGATCTTTACAGCAATGCCACCCCCAATTAATCATCAATTTAACAACTTATGCAGTGTAAAACTCAACTTCCTTAGTGTGATACTAAATAAACCGCCACCGACCAACAAGAAACCCGACCTCTGAGAAACGAATCTGTATGCAACAGCAGATCTTTACAGCAATGCCACCCCCAATTAATCATCAATTTTAACAACTTATGCAGTGTAAAACTCAACTTCCTTGACGTTCTCTCGATGCAACCTCACGGACCAATTGATGTGAAACTTTTGCTTCGGAGTGGTTGGTGGACGGAAGAGTGGTAAAACCTGCCACCTTTGCGACTGCAAAAGCAAAGGACACGGGTTGTGACTTGGAAACAAGCAAACGGAACTTTGCAAGTTGGACCTGCAAAATCAATTTTGGTTCCTCCACAGCAGTAACAGTTTCGAATCCCAGGCTATATGTAGAGCACCGAAGTTCACGGACGTGATTTACAGTTTTTATCCCTTTAATTTTTCTGTTTGTTGCCAACCAGCTGCTTGTTGTCTGCCTTATGAGTCAACAAAAACGTCTGAGAACTCGATCACTTTAAAAATTCATAAATAGAGAAAATGGTTAGGAACTGCAACCAGTTTTACAAACCATCCACTTTGTCATTTTATCGACTACTTATTTGACAAAAACAGGGAGCAAAAGATTCAGTGGATACAAAACCACCACAGCCATTACCAGTTCATGATAATTCACGAAAGCCACACCACGTGCCTCTGGAGTGCAACGTCTTTATAAAATCTGACCGAAAATAAACCCAAAAAACTTGCATCAACTTGATTTTGACACCGAGTGAAGATTTCGCGGGTCACAGAGAAAAGAATTTTGTATTTAGGTACCCTGTAGTCCTCGAAAAGAGGTTTTGAATTTGGAAAAAATGATACTTGATGATGGACTCTGCAAATGGTGATCCAAAGAGCTTAAATTCATTGCAGTGCTAAAAACGACCAGTTCAAGAGAGGACAGTGCTGGTTGAGTTGACACCCTGCAGAAACTGAGCCTAACCAAACACTGCCATCCAACTTGGAAACAATTATTATGAATGTCACCAGAAACACTTGGATTCAAAAACGATTTTAGGGATCTGGAAATTTGGCTTATCCAGATCCGGTTAAAAATGCAAACCGGTATACGTTGTACCGGCTGCTGGAGCTGGATGCAAGTGAAAGTCACAAGGAAGCTGTGAAAAAAGAGGCCTTCTAGGGACTTTTTTCACAAGAGCACCAGCCCAGCTCTGCACCTTCACGGAGACCAACAAAAACTGCTCCAGAAGTCCCCTTTTTAAATGCTGTTGACCTCTGTTGTGGGTGGGACCTCCAACCAAAATTTGGCATCTGTGAGCAAGCTTCAATCAATTAAAAAAGACAGTTGAAGCCCAAAGCCAACAGGGCCTTCCCGGCCCTCCCGCATGCATCTTTAAAGAGCTGACGCCTTGAGATGATCATTTCAGTTTGGGCCCAGACTTTGCGCAGAGATGCAGTTGGACATGCAAATGCCGGCACAAGTACCAGTACTGGCAAAAACATGGCACAATGACAAAAATTGCAGTACAAACTTGTTTATTGTAATGTTTGTAATGCAACCAAGTAAACTGGTCGGGGTTCAAGAAAACTGGTTCCGTAACCAGTTAACTCGAACTGGTTACGGAACCAGTTTGCTTGGACCCCGACCAGTATCCCGTTGGATCTGGTTGACCTGGACCAGTTGGTCCATAAAAACAAAGGTGTCTCAGCGATTAGGGTTCGATTGTCGTTTTATCACTTGCAACTAACTGCACACTAAAAACATGCATGCAAACAGCCCAAAATGAGCAAGAACGTGCTCGCATTCCATGCATAGAAAAATAACGTGCACATGTTTGTGTGGTCGTGTGCATGAATGGTGCATGTGGCACAGTGGTGCGTCAACTTTCCACATCATAATGCTCCAAATTACATGTGTGGTGGGACAGTGTTGGTGATCTTTGCTGAACGGAGTGCCTCGGACGACCATGCCAGGATGCACCGAAACCGTGCGACCTGCGGCTCAGGGTTCTCGAGATGCTCGTTTCGTAATAGGACTGTGGCGAGAACACGGGAAACGAGTCCTCGGAGGGTGATGCGGGTGGGTGAGGCGGTGCCTGCATCATGTCGTTCATGTGTGGTGTCCCAAAGGAAATGCGGTGCTCGAGGTAGCCCTCGAGGGACATTGTGAGGACAGCGGAGGCAGGTGACACCGCATGAAAGTTGTACCGATTGTTAGTTGGTGTTACGGGAGTCGTGGGGGCACCGGAAAACGAGTCCTCCTTGTTTACGGGGGTGTGGAACCCTGGTGAGGAAATGTTTGAAGTGGGATCCATTATTGTGTCCTTCCCTGAAAACCAAAGAACATCAAACCAGAAAACATTATCAAACACCCAAACACCAAAAAATCAGATACCAAACCAACAACTATAAAAATGAAACATTCCCCAAAAAACGGGCGGAATCTTAAACGAAACTCACCAAAACTACAAAAAGCATGCATCATAAAATATGCAGTCATTTTAGAGCACTCTATGGGCCCTGAGATACATTGTTTGATGTCCCCTATGTATGCACGTGATTACGCAAATGCACAGACCAAAACCCACACATTTTGAAATTATGTTTCTTGCATGACATCCCACCCAATGGACAATCTCTCCCTGATCGCCCAGATGAGCCTTTTGTCACAGTCCCATGACGCTGCATTATTTTTACACACAGCTCCTGACCTCTCAGCTCTTCAGAAATGCTGCTCCCCACCTTTCTGGGTTATCTTCCTGCAATTTTACGCGCACTGAGTGTGAAAAACCTAGACATTAAGGAATGTCACCGATTGAACTGCAGTAGCACCAGGTGGAGGTGTTCTAGACTGGATGTCCAACCACAATCAGGCGATGTCGTCCCGTTTTCTTGACTGAATGCAAGTTACAATCCATCATGCTCAAAAGTAGAAAACAAAAAGAGCACAACAAACCTTGTTGCAAGGACAGAGACATACCCAGTAGGACACAAATTTAAGGACAATATTCTCAGGGTCTTTGCTACAAATGGAAACCAGTTAGATGTCAAATGAGCAGAGAGCATGAGAGAATATCTATGGGGGTAGACGATGTTGACAGTTGTCATCATGCAGAGATTGGGGAAAAACACCACATTACACCGGAGGAATTCCCGCTTTTGAAAGATAATTACTCTGGTTATGCAAAATGGGATAGTTGCAAGAATATCTACTTGGGGTGAAAACATGCAACCAAGATAATTTGAAACTTGTAGCGATTGTCAAACTGGTTAAGGTCGGTGTGGAGGGTGGGAGGATGGCCAGAGAGAGCACAAATAATTATTCCACAGAGGGGTGCTAGGAACCAGAGACTGGTTCGAGAGTAGAATGCAGTTTTGGAGAAGAACCTTCTCATCAAAGCTGCGTCACAATGGTCAGATTTTTTGCATCAGACTTTACAAGAACGTCTGCCCAAAACATAATATAGTCACTTGCAACAATGTGCAAAGGAGAAGATTGGAGCATTGACCATTCTGTCGATTGTTGCTGCTGCAAATCTGTTTTGGACAGACGATCTAAAATGGTCTGATGCAAAAAATCTGTCCATTCTGACGCGGCTTAGCAGGTAATCAATTCAGTCTCTATCATTCAATTCAGTTCTCGAAACTTTCACCAACCAAATAAAACATTCACGCACACTTCAATCAACACACCTTGTTAACATCATTCTCCACCAACCTTCGAAATGATTCCGGGGTTCCTTGTACCCTGTCCCCATCATTTTCTTGTGTGTGGCATGCGTGGCTTTGATGCGGTCCATCTTATTCTTGATGTTATCCAGAACTCGTCTCTCCTCCTCTTGCTGTTCCTTGATCTGGTGTTGACGAAGTTCTTCTATCAACTCGGCACCGCTGATGTTAGGTTGTGGGAGAGAAATCATGGAAACTACAATTTTTAAAATCATGTGTCATTGCTGCCTCATCAAAGCTACAAAGAAACCATCAGCCATATTCCCCATTGCAACTCACCCTCAGGTTTAACTCAATAGTCAATTCAACAGACCGCAGACGGATGCATATTTCGCAAAAATGGAAAAGGAATAAATGTTGTGCATAGAAATTAAATTTTCTCAACACAAATCTATCCATTGAATTGACTATTGAGTTAAACCTGAGGGTGAGTTGCAATGGGGAATATGGCCGATAGTTTCTCTGTAGCTTTGATTAGGCAGCAATGACACATGATTTTAAAAATTGTGGTCTGCTGGAATTTCTCAAAATATTCTCTGAATCTGTTGTCTTGCACAACATATTGGGGGAATTTGTGAACTCAGTGCCTCCCTCAATCTTCAGTGAATATTGCAGTGGGATGTTCTGAAAGATTTTTGCCAATGTTGAAACAGCATTTCACCTATTGTCTACACATTGATGACCTTGTTCGGCAGTCAGAGTCGATACTTCGACTGTGCAGACTGGGCTGGGGAAATTCAAGCAGTCTTGAATCAGCAATACTTTACGGAGAGATTTGAAGCAAGTTTGCTCAATGGCTTAGATGGGCCGGTGTAGTTTTAGCAAGGAAAGCCAAGAGCCACAGTGGCACTTTGGGTAAGAAATCTGAAATTCCAACTGCCACTCAATTTAGGTTATTTTTTCCATCGAGTGCACCAAAATGGGGAGACTCCGGGCAAGCGGGTCAACTTATGACGGGGTTGACCGATCTGAATAAAATTTTGCATAGTCATTATCTACCATAAAAACAGTTTGTGTGCAAAATTTGAGCAATTTATCTCCAGTAGTTTCTGAGTTGTGGGTGGAAATGGGGCAAAATGTAGTGCGATCTTTCAGATAACCCTGTAAGAACATGTGGGGGGTTCAAGATTTAAGACTCATGTGGGGTAAGACTCATGTGGGGGGTTCAAGATTTGCACTCTGGAGTAAAATTGGGTGGAAAATTGAGTGGTGGAGTAAGATTTTCTCTAAAGTCTGTCTGTTGGATGCAAATCTGGGGTGAAAATGGTCTGGCGGAAAAGATTTTGTTGTCAATAAGCATAATAATTGATATGGCAAAAACGAAAAGTTTTTGTAAAATCTGACTCCACCACTCAATTTTTTTATGGGTTTTTACATAAGTACACCAAATTTCATCTTTCTAGCATGAAAATTGGCTGAAATATATCATTCCGATGTCCAAAAAACTGTTGTGTAATACAAAAGCGGGAAAGTTTCATGCGGTGGCGACAAATGGCCAAAAAGTACCAGACATGCAATCGCAAAAAGCGACGCTACAAAAAAACCATTCGAGATAATTTAATTTGTTTTTTTTTGCATCTTTTTCCTCAGAGTTTTCTTCACAGGAAGCCACAAAAATCCAGAAAAGTTAATTTTGACCAAAATCTGCCATATTTTGCCCGGAGTCCCCCCTTAACCCTCTGTGTTTGAAACTTGCTGGGAAACACTGATCGAAAGTTCAAAATTGCACCAAAAACAAAAGCTGGAAAATGACAATTTGAAAGTCAGTTTTTAACATCTATCGACTATCGCTGTATGAAAAGCCTAGTGAATTGACATTTTTGGTCAAAATTAAGGGTTATTTTCAAAATCCGAGTTTGTTTTGGAAGGGAATACGATAGGTCGATAGTCTCGCAACGTCAGCATTGATTCAACAGTGTGAAGGGGAAACCTCCGTCGAATTCACACGGTAAGAGCGATCACCAATGACCCAACAGATTTTAATCCTCCAATCTACAGCTTGATAATTAATCTAGGTTGATAATTAATCTAGGTTGATAATTAATCTAGGTTGATAATTAATCTAGGTTGATAATTAATCTAGGTTGATAATGAAATAGAAAAGAATATAAACCGAGATGCAAGCATTGACTGAGCTTTGCATTCGTCGATGATGTGAAAAAAGTAGTAACTTCCGAAGAGCCTCCGTTGCATCAGAAGAAATCCAAAGCAGATACCATCCCACATCAAGCCGGCTTCACTTCTTGGCACGGGGCACTCATCCGTTACTATATAGTTCAGGGAGCACAATAAAGAAGGAAGGAATAGCATGCACAAATGGAAACGGGAAGAAAAACAAATTAGGTAAATGCCAAAAGAATGCTTGACAAAGGGTAAAGACAACCGCAAGGTCCTCAATTACTTTCATCATGTAAACAATCTATATGCTGATTTCCAAAACACAAATTATCATGATCTGCAGATTTCTCCAATGTATTTCAAATCGAAGAAATCTGCAGCTTACGTTTTTTTTTTTGGAAATCTTGCTTGGATCTTGCCTGTTGAGTGAGTTTTCTGGCTTTTTCTTCCAACAATGTCCCATTCTCTAACCTTGAGGTTAAACAGCTTGCCAGCAAAGTTCGAAAAAAAGGAGAAATTTCAAGGGCCGCTCATTCAGGGGCAATTTAATGCTGAGTTTGATCAAGTTAAATTCGTCACACGAATTCACGTTTTGCGGAGCTTAATGGACCTGGAGAATTAATGGACCTGGAGTTAATGACAAATGCCATTTCTCAAAGAAGCATAAATATAAACACAGCAAAGCTTGGATGAAAAAAACTTTGATCTCTATGCAAGATAGACTGTGCCGAGGCTTTACTGTTGCTGAAAAGTAAGCCCCTCCATAAGCCCCAATATCTTTACTCATCAACCAAAGGAGAGCAAGCTGGAGAGTGGCTGTTCATCTTTATGGTGCTATTGACCATTCTTCTGGCAGTTCGAAGTCTGCAAGTGCCTACTCGCATGAGCGGGATGAGCAGTTACCATTTGAACTCCCAAATGGCATGCCTGCTTTGGCCGACAGGCAGTGGTCTCCAGCTTTGAACACAACCGGAACTAAAAGGGAGGATCTTGCTTGCTCAAGGTTAACTACAAAAAAAACATCCAAAGAATTAGCACTATGAATTACCAAATACAACCATTAATTTACACTATGGTAAAAAAATTGTAAGGTATCAAAAAAACAAACCAGGCCAATTAACAAGGTAAATTGAATAGAACACAGGGTGTACCAGACAAAAAAAAGTCATCAAGAGCAAGACATGTGGATCAATAAGATGAAAGACCATCAACACGTGTCAAGACATGAAGAAAGACAGAGAAGATGTTTTGTGCAGAGATTAGATGTTTTGTCCAGCTTAAAAAACAATGCAATAACCAAAACAAGAAGAAACCTTCTTCCCAGGAAAGAAACTTATTACTTACGATTGAAGATACTTGATCCAGGACTGAATTTCTTCAGACATGCCAAACTGAGCAACTGAATTAACCAGCAGAAACTGTCTTTGAGACCAGCAAGATAGACGCAACCAATCAACTGCAGAAATGCTTTCATGACTATGACAAAGACATTGTAGCCAAGCAAATAATTCCACCTGAAGAAATTAACAACAAAAAATGACACAAAGATATAAAAAGATCATAAACAGTGCTGAGTGCAAGGAACCATCCCCATGCGATAACCAGGCATCAAACCAGCGTTGCTTAACAATTCAATTCAGCGACCAACCACCCTCATTGATCCATCACTAAAAATATTAATCTGTCCAAGCCCAGTGGACCAATTTGGGTAGTGGAGTGCTCCGAAAAGGCATAGCGTGTGGCTATTTCAAAAGTCGAACATTTCCTAATTTCGAAATAAGAAATGTCTCATTGCATCATCTTTTCTCTTCTCATCATCCTATGCAAAGCATGAAGTTATTTATTCACAATGACTGGACTGTGGTATTACAGAGCAGAGGGATGCCCAATCGGAGAAGTGCAGAGGATCTAAGTCCAAGGCTGCAAGACTGTGTGAAGTTCTAAAAATCTCCAAGTTGAACATGATAACAATGAAATGAAAAAGCTGCCCAGTTAAAACAAAGTTGACCATCCTTGATCTTGGATGTCACTTTGAACAATTTGTGTTGTTT
This sequence comes from Sinentomon sp. SZTP_YWyxl, assembly GCA_030068105.1. Lineage (NCBI taxonomy): Eukaryota > Metazoa > Arthropoda > Protura > Sinentomata > Sinentomidae > Sinentomon > Sinentomon sp. SZTP_YWyxl. The sequence continues at coordinate 14,239 of JASGXE010004016.1, read as the reverse complement.
CTGCACCCCCACTGAATGAAAAATCCACTCTTTCCATCATTGTTTTTTTTTTCTTCTATTCCCCTACCCCTTGCAGAGGGAAAATATCACTTTTCCAATCGACAAAATAAATGTCATTTTGACCAAAGAGCAGAAGAAAGGGAAAATGAGGGTGGGCACAAAATTCCAAAATCAAAATTCCCCAAGCTTACTAAATTAATTAAACAGGCCTACTTCCATGTTTTCAAACAAACTCGAGGAAAGAAAAGAGTAACTGATCATGCAACATCACCGAAGCTGCAAAATCACTGAAGCTGCAGGCAGGCACTTGTGCTCGTGGCCATCAAGCCACCGAAGTGGGGTCAGGGCCAAGAGCCACCAGTGAGGTTGTTACAAGAGGCAGATGGGGGAAAGAGGCCCAGAAAGCTTGAAACCAGTGGGTTGGAAATTTGCGTGTGATCTCCTTACCGGGCAGTCTTGATGATTTTAACTCATATCAGGAAGTTCAATCAATGTTTCGGAAGCTTCACGTGTCCAACTTGGTGATACGGCTAACTGTATCAACTCAAAGACACGGCTAGCCGTGTTGTCGTAACTTATATCAGCAAGCATTGCGACGTTAGTGCTTACTCCTTGACAAAATTAGGTTCTCACAAGGCTCCAGGATTATTGCCAGTCAGACATTGAAAATGACAAAGTTAGAATACCCTGCTCGTCCGTAAATTCTCTTGAAGTTACCTGTCTTTTAGCCGATTTCCACCAAATTCCATCAGTTTTCCAGGAAAGAAACCCATCCACAATTTTCCTGGAATTTTTCTAAGTCTATGGCCACCACGTAAAATGAAAATATAATAAGACCGATAAAAATGTCTCTCTCAGCCATGAAATGATTTTTCTTACCATTTCAGAATGATGTATCTTGGTCGCAGATAGATCTCATTTCCTTGCCAGAGAAATATGAATGATCCAACCAAGTACCCAATTGCAAACAGATTCACTCTGTTTGTCCCCGTTAGGAAAACAATTGCCAACGTTATCCAGTAGAAGACGGAGAATGTGCCACTTTTCAATATATCCAACCATGACCTGGAAAAAAAATAAAAAAAAGCAAAGAAAAAGAGAACAATGAGGAAACACAGCAATTGCAAAAAGGATGAAGTGGAGAGAGTTCGCCAAAGAAGACTCTCGAGTAGGTTTGTGGAATGTCAAAGTTCATGAAGGCGTTCAGAACTCAAGCTTTTAAGGGGGAGGGGGGGCAGGGGTCAAAAAATGAAAATAACATATTTATGATTTATGGATTTAATTGCTTTTTGATGTCACCAAATTAGCCCATTTCATGGTGATTCCAATGATATAATTGCCATTACTGTAGCTCTATTGGTTGGCAAGCTATCGCACTATTTTCGTGCGACAGCGTATTTTGCATATACTTCGAAAAACCACAGTATTCAAAGCACGTTTCTACCGCTTTCACTTTTTTGACATTTTTCGAACTTTCGCATGCTTTTTCTCAGCCACCAGAAGTGCTAGAGAGGTAAAATTTGGCACACTGGACGAAACAAGTATGCTCTTTTGGGTGATAGAGCCGGAATTGTTGTTCATAATGTTAAGTTGTTCATAATGTTTTGGGCCATTATCAGGAAAAAGGTCTTTCGCTTTTGCCGGAAATTAGGAATATGAAGGTATGTTACATGTTTTTGAGAAAAAACTTCAAAAAGTGGCTCTATCACTCAAAAATTCATTGCTTTTATGACTTTTAGTACAAACCAGATCAAAAAATCTCTACCGGTTCTCCCATAATCTTACGCTAGTTAGGACACCAAATTGTGTCCTTTGACCCCATCATAACTCAGAAACGACATGACCTAATGAGGTGAAATTTTGTGTGAGTGACCTTCCATAATATGAGCCCTAACAGTGTGCCATATTTGAACAAAATCGGATCATAAACACGGAAGTTGGCATTTTGACCCCCATCCCCCCTTGAAGCATATTGGATTAACTACCACATTCCATGTCTGTTAAAAGATAAAAGGCCACACACAAATCTCACATGATAAAATTCTCAATGTGTAACAATCATTGAGCGCCATCTGCAATCCTCCAAATGCTGGGTAGTTTTTTTGCTCCAGAGATTTGAACCTTTCAAATATTGTCTTATGGCAGAGAGAAGGGTCCAGGGGAAAATCCCTTCGGTGGTAATTTTGCACCAAATGTGCCAAAGTTTTCTTGACTTTCATCGACATCCCACGTTATACAATGCGATCTCATTTGAAAATCGAGCTTTTCGCACTGAACTTTTCACTGAAGTCGTTTTCCACCTGATCCGTCTCTCCACCGCAAGAGTTTCCTACACCACCTTCTAGAATTAAGAGGATCTGAGCCCTGCTCAAATTGACATTAGAGAACTTGATCAATTGGCATCTACCCTTCAACAATCCAGGATATTGTCCAGCATGTTTCAAAGGTTGTTCCCCTGTCTGCAGTGCCGCTAAAGGTCAGTTTATAAACAATAATTGACATTCTGCAAATTATAATAATAATTATTATCGACGATTAATTTGCCAGGATACAGTCCGGCGCAAATTATCAAAGTACATTACACATGCTCATAATACGGCTGGACAGCCTCGTCGCACAAATTCAACAAAACATTGGAGAAAAAAAAATAAAGTTTGGAATCAACGCTCCTGCAACAACGAAACATCAGGAGAGCCATAGAGAATATTCCTCCTGAAAGTGTTTGAACTGATATCATTTCCATTTCCAAAGCTTCTTGCATCCAGGGAGTTCCACTCTCTCTCTGTTCTAGCAACAAAGGATCAATTGAAAAACAAACTGTAAAATGCTAAGTCGAGGCTCATTCAGGTCCAGTATGCACAACTTTCCAGATGCGTCTGGCCACAAGATCTAGCTTCGTCCAAACTTTCGCTCGACATAAGAACAGACGACCGTTAGCTGGCAAAAAAAAACAGTGGCGTACAAACTGCATGCGGAGACACACTTTTGAACAACAGTTGATAACGATATTTGGTCGTCATGGTGCCCGCTGCACCTTCAATAGGACATATTTATGATGATGAACTTGCTTGTGGCCACGTGGTCTCGCAAGAATATTATCAGAGCATGTAGCTTACTCACACTAACCTGACGTTTGTTATGAAGTCTGGCAAAGGGTTCTTGTCGGAAGATATCTCCTGCACCCCTTCTAGTTCCATATTATCACCGCCTGGATAGGTTGTTGGATTTGTGGTCGCCTCAATGTGGAACACCCTCTTCTGACAACATGCGAAGAGCAGCAAGAAGAAGTCGGCTGAAAGGGAAAATAGTAAGAAATATGGCATCATAAAGATCAAGGAAAAATTGTGCCACAATGAATATTTTGTGGCAATCGGCAATTGAAAACAGAATCAAATGAATCTCCCCAAAAAGTCCAAAAAGCAGTCGATAAACGCAATTTACCGTCAGAAAACCATGGAAAAAACTTCAATCTTACCATCTCAAACGTTTTACACAATTCAAGTTGTGATGATGAATCATCCTCAGCAATGGGAAAAGCTCGAAATTTTCCAGCACAAACTCTGGAACTGCTATCACTTACTAAATCGACTCCATTGAGAAAAATACGATTTTTAAATACGATTTTTGATTGATGAAAAAATACATTTTTACACAAATCCTGCAACTGACTAAAACATTTTGCAAATGCATTTACTCGAACACAATTTTCATACACAAATCCTGCTACTGCAAACATTAAAATAAAATTTTGCAAAACCCTACAAAGTCCGTCCATTCATTAAAATGGGTTTTCACAACCCAAATCCAGCAATTGCAACGACTGGCGAGTTATAACTGTGTGAACTGATAGTGGCAAGGGCGATTACGGCTATGAATGTTCGCTGCGCCCAGGGTTGTTAGAAATTTTCTGGATAGAAATTCACAGACTTTTCCAGGTTGTTCAATCGAGATATGCTCCAGGTTTCAAGGCAAATAACAGCAGAAGATTTGTGCAGAAAATAACAGGCAGCAGAAAAACAAAAATTGTTTTAGATGAAAAATCACATCAAAAGCAGGAGATGCAGATAAATAAAACCGACACATGAAAATGTTTTGCATAAACTGGCAGGCCTGTGATGCCATCAGTACAACATGAAAGGAATTTTTGATCAAAAGGTAAAACAGCATTTTCTCAGATAAAGAAATACTGAAAATAAGAATAAATAATAACGACTGAAAAGAACCAAAACAGAGTGTTCACAGAAGCCCAGCAAGACAAGTTCAGGCGTGGAGGTTGGCAAACCAAGTTGGCCCAGCGATAGAACTGGCCCAGCATTAAATTTAAATGAAAAGTGGAGTGGCAAAATTATTCTGTGCGTTCGGCATTTTTTTATATGTTCACTTTCGGCCCATGAAGAGACTTCATCAGACCTGATTTATCTGACAATTTGAACGGCTAATTAGATTCAGTTGACAGCAGCACAATGACCGCGATGTTTGTGTGATGTTTTGAAAATTAAAATTGTTTTGAAGAACCAAAGAATTTGCAGAAACAGCATCCAACAAACATATTCCTGAAAAAGATGATGACTTCCATCAAAGAAACTGACGTAATGACAACACTGAAAACAAGTGCACATGAAGAACAAAGAAATCAGCCTAAAATTATGCAAAATTGGGAAAGCATTCTCCATGCATGCCCGTTGAAATGAAGTGAGAATGGAAATAATGCATTCCCAAATTTAGAAGAAAAAGCTGAATCAAAATAAAAAGTGATGGGTTGCAGTTGGGTAACAAATTTGGGGACTCTAACCTTTTAGATGGTGAGGGCCAAACACCTCGAAATTGCTTTTAGGTTTGGCTAGGAAGAGAGAAAACGTTCCAAAAAGGTGCGACAATTAAGTAGTGTCAGTTTGCAGGTGTGGACCGGGTAAATTGTTCTCAAGAGAGTGAAGAGAGTCTCCACTGCTGTGAGAAAACATATCTCATGATCACCAGTCCCCAGGAAGCTTCAGGAAAAAAGTGGAATGGTGAGCTGGTGATTTCCTTGAGGACGGACGTACCGTCGAGCCTGTTTGGATTGGAGGCAATACTTTCAACTCATGTTGTTGCAGACCCCACTGCCTTGTCAGCCCCAAGGCCCAATTCTCGAAACTCAATTATTGTTTTTTTTAAAGAATACTTTAGCGTGTTTTCATATCTGCCCCTCCATGAAATCTTGCTGATGACCTCGGATCAAAATGAGCAGGGGTTCTTGGTTGTGCCCAGGTTGCACCACATGCACCAATGGAGAAAAGGTCGTGGAAAAGGTGACACAGCATCATGATGGTGGCAATTTTTCATGAGCTTGATTGATAAGAGTCAGATTGCTATTCTAGCAGATGAAAAAAGGGAATCTTATTTCTTAGGCGAGTCCTGCCCCCTCCCTAAACTCTCCACAATCACAATTTTTGCACAATTGCGTTGGTTGCATAATTCCTACATCACCACAAACTCCGAACAAAAAGACACTCGGACATTAGGAAGATAATAAATATGAAGGGGTGTGAAGCCCTAAACCGCTATAAAGTGCTGTTTCATTCATGGAAACAGGTTAAAATGAAGTGCACTGTTGAATAAAATGTTCAACATTGAATAACAGCGTTGAAATGCTCAATGATGCATCATGACATGGCATGTTGGTCGGTGGTAATGTGCTCTGAAATGGACAGGAATATCACATTGGAATAAAAAGGGATTGATCAAAAACAGAGACGATCTAATTAATGCTCTGTGCACAGGAATGACGGTCAATTGTCAAACCCAGGAAAACCAGTGAAAAAATAAATTTTTGTGAATTTGGTGATAAATTGTAATGGACACATAATAGCTATTATAGGTACACAATGCTCGGAAGTTGATATTCCAATGTTCCAACCGCAAACTGTACAAGGTGGAACCGGAGTTTGACAACTGACTTACTTGTGAGTTTGTAGGATGGCAGCTGTCTGGATGCGTCGAACGATGGTAAGAATAACCACTCCCTCAATTCCTCATCCATCCTCCATGGATAATCTGCATAATTATAGAACAATGAAAGGAATGAGAAAGTGCCAAAATCAAGGTCTGACCAAATTGCTTGAATATTTTGTTTGTGTAAAATCGGAAAGGAAATGCTACACCGATAAAAATCTGTAAAATTCGTTTGAGGCCTTGTCCGCAGTCAACAGCCATAAAATATGTTAAGTGATACGGGAATGCGGTTTTCAATCGCTCTCCGGGCTATCCTGCTGCAGACTTGTGTCCCATACTCCACAGCAAATATGCATCCCAATCGCTTGCCTTGTTGTCCATGTGTCCCTCACACCAAAATTGCGTGCTGTCGGGGAAGAACAGAGAAAAAAGGAAAAAATGCTTATCGGTGGTGCCGATTTAAACGCTTATTGGTGAAAAAAAGCTTCGTGAAAAAATGCTTATCGCTGAATTTTAAACGGGCCAGCCAGCAGAATACACTGATAAAAGACAAAGCTGTGAAATCCTTTTCCAAGTGTTTGCCAGGTGGAAAAAAAACAGTTGCTGTGGGACAACGAAGTTAACAGGTGAGTGAGTCGTCCAGAAGAACTAAGTGACTGTTGCTTTTCCCAGGCCAAGTCCATCCCAACGGCAATTTCTTTGCTCCTAGAGTTCCTGCCCCAACTTTTCAACACCTTTAATGACTGCTCTTCTCGTTAGTGAGTGCAAACAATTATCAGAGAAAAATTACTTTTCAAGACCTGACAAAATACTTGCGACTGATGGAAGACCCAAATATCCACTTTTTCAGGAAGAAAATATCACAAGATTCAGTACTGTCATTTCATAATGGACAAGCTTTCTCACTGTTGCATCAAATTTCTCTGTTCTCTTCTATTTTTAATTCATTGTATTTTAAAATGTCTGTTGAATTGACAACTTGCGTCGGGCTGTACCCAAGCAAATTAACCTATTTATCATGGGTGGACACCAGCATCGGGCAGTGATCAAACACTCTTTGGCATTCTGTTCACGTCGAGAGTTGCAATTCACATCTCAAATTGTTCTAGCCAACGATAGGAAGTGTGCAAATAAATTCCAATGTTCAACCTACCCATGCACAATCCAGGTGGTAATCCGACAAGAAGGATGTACTGAAGTGGCAGAAATGCAGCGACAAACGTCACGAATGCAGGCCAGAGCCTAGCAAGGTTACTCCTATGCTTGAGGAAGAGAGTGCAGAGCCAAAGAGCAAAGAAAACTGAGTACAAATCTAGTCTCGTACCGATGACTGCAACCGTTGTCAGGAAACATATCTAGAAAGAGGACCAAAAATGTTTATATTGTGATTTTTTGTTTGCAATCTCATTGCTATAATTCGTGACAGAATTGATGTACTCATTTAACACATTTTACCCATTCAACTGCTGTCTCCGAAACTTTTTAGCCTCCTTCATCTCTTATGCAGCAGCAGAAATAAAAGCACCACATGGCAACAAAACTGAATAAAAGTACCAGATTGTAACCTGGTCAAAAAATGGGATTCCGTAATTTCTGCAGTTGAGTTTTTGCTAAAATTTCAACAATCATCGTAAATTTTTACATTGCAGGAGTACATTAATTCGGTCACTACTGTACAGGAGCTGCATAGACAACACATAAATGTTGTAATCACAACTCTCAAGAGTTGTCATGAAGTTGAATGTAAAGAAGTGTGCTGTCGTTCATTTTACGACTAAAACAAAGCCAATCCATACTAAATACTCAGTAAATAGTTCTCAGCTGCCTGTTTGCGATAGCTTTAAATATCTAGGTGTGACTCTTACCAGTACTCTCAATTGGAGTTTGCATATTTCTCAGGTAGTTAAGCGGGCCAATTCCGCGTTGTTTTTTGTTCGTTGCACTTTTCTCATGCAAGTACAGCAACAAAGGAAAAGGTTTATTTTTGCCTGGTTAGGTCCTTATTGGAGTATGCATCGGTAGTGTGTGTGGGATCCTTATCATGCTTTGCAAGTAAGTCATGTGGAAGGAATTCAGAGAAAGGCGGCGCGGTTCGTGACTGGTAGGTTTGCGCCCCATGACAGTGTCTCAGACATGCTTGGCCAATTAGGGTGGCAGTCCCTTGCCCTGCATAGAAAAGTTGCAAGGTTAGCAGGTATTTTTCTGTCCCTCAATAATGTAGGGGTTGGTCGACCTTTAAGGAATTTCTTTGCCCACCTTCTTATCTGGGCAGACACGACCATGAATTTAAGTTGACACCTGGCAAATCCAATAAGGATGTAGGCTTGTTTTCCCTTGCTGTTAGGACAACAAATGACTGGAATTCGCTTCCTCCCCTGATTTTTGGTGGAGATCATGACATCAGTGTTGTTACTTTCAAGAAAAATTTGGTGGATTGGTTCACTGGAAAACGTTCTTTCTCACAGTGTATATTTATGTTATTCCCCTCTGTTGATTTGCGCCGGAGTTGCCTCCATGCAAACCATATAAAACAAAAAATAATAAAAAGCCAAAGCACGGTGGTGCAATAATCGAAGAGGGGTTCACCAAACTTGAAATCTTCATTAACACAATAAAGTTTCCAGTTGAGGCATTTTGACCGAGCCCTACGGGCACCACTCTCAACATAAATTTCGAAAATAGTAGTCTTCACCATACCAGACTCATAAAATATTCTTGCCTCATTCAACATTCAAAATTCGCACAATGCTGGGATACTGGATAGCTATTGGATAAACTGCCATCCAATAGCTGGGTAACAATAATTTACCAACACTTTCACCGTGGGGTTCGTGGGGAAAACAGCTTCAGATTGAGATTTATGCCCAGTTGCATCACAAGGATCAAGCTTTGATCTCGGATCAAACACTGATCCGAGATCAAGCATGGGGTCTTGACATTGCCTGATCCAGGATCAGAGTCTGATCCAAGATCAAAGCTTGATCCTTGTTGGTGCAACCGGGCACAAACCACTGTGGAGAATATGCCTTGAATCTACTCGTACTTCATTGGTAAATATTTACTTTGCAACCTTGAAATAGCATAAATCCAGAGTCGATACTAGGGATGTGCGGCACTAAGAATTTTGGTCGGCACCGGCACTGGGAAAGTGCCTTTCATTCGGCACTCGGCACTTTCTGCAGCAACAAATGGAGCAACATTCATGTTTTTATGCCACTTTTAATTTGAGCTTAGAATTTAATACTATAGATGGCGCCACATGATTATGAGTAAAATGTAGCTGCAGAAGGTATTTTCTGATGCGACTGGGATTCTTTTTGTGGTTCTCTTGTGTTTGCACCCCACCTTTTGTTTACTGGGGCTGGTACTTCAATAGTCCTTCGGCGTTTGACCTTTGAGATAGGGATTTCAAATGTCAGTGGTAAGTAAATGAAGGCACAGCATGGCCTTTCGAACGAAGTTTTCTGTATTCATGGTCTCTACGCAGGTGGGTGATCTTTTCTCCATGCAGGACAGCTGGGATGACTGCCCTCATCGGGAACATGGCCTCAGAATCAGCGCACGGGCGAGCATCTCTGGCGTTCGCTCTCCCCAATATTTGCCACTGGGCTGGGCTTGGTTCCCTGATGTGCGCTCTCTCCTGGTTTTTGCATTGTAATGTCTTGCACCTCCTCAACAGAGGAGGCTCAGGCATTCAAATGCAATGTGTGCGCCATTGACTGTGGGAGGTGCCGTGTCAACAAAAACTCAGCAAACGCTAAGAATTCGGCACCGGCACTCGGCACCCATAAGTGCCGACTAGGTGGTGCCGCACATCCTAGTCAATACCCATGGAGGCCATGGCTAATGCTAGACAATCCTGAAAAAAATCTTGAAAATTCAAGATATCTTGTAACAAATGCAGAAAATTCCAGGAACACAATAGATGAAAAGTGAAAACGATCCCAACCTCGGTACCAAACTTGTAGAACCCATAATTCATGAAAAACTTCAAGCAACACAGTATGTTGGTGTCCGCATCGGCACGAGTGACCCCAGGAAACAGAACTCCTGGCTCTGGTTCTGGAATCCCAGTGACCTTGATGATGTATCGTTGCCTTATGGTCACCACTGCTTGGAATGTCATTATCAGAACCAAACCTGGTTATAAAAAGAAGGGTGAAAATGTCAGGAAATCGGTATGAAAAACAGCTTTCAGAATCACACAATGTTCTAGATATGGTAGATTGGGCTCACCAATTTATTTGGCAGACACGAGAGGCCTCTTTGACAGAAAGGGAGACTCTTTGGCAGACACACTGGCCTCTTTGTATACCCAAAAAATAGGAACATAGAAACAGCAAAAGTGCAGTAATCTCTGTTTTGCTTCCCAAACTCCAGCATCCTGTGCATCCTTGATTGTCGGACAATCCTGCGATGTGCAAAAATTGTTTCCGTTTTCCGGCAAAAACAATTTGGCCGTTTCCTGAAACTTTTGCAAACAAGGCAGTGTCAACTTACATTAAATTTGTCTCAAAATTATGATGAGTACTTGGACCACAAACAGTTTACCCGCCAACAGCAAATTCTACGATAAAGAAGAACGGAATCCAAAGTGCCTTGCGACGCCTGAAGTGAGAGCGTTGAATTTTTCATTTTGTCCAATCCACACAAATTTCACAGTCCAAAAAATATTCCAATCAGTCCACTTGCAGGCAACACCATCTCACTCCGGTGAGTGGCAAGTGCAGTGTCTTCCCGAAATTTAATTTCACGGCCAACCCACACAAACGAACAATTTCCAAAAATGATTTCAAACAGGTTTTCTCCGCCAAGTAGGTAGCAAAGCTGAGAGCACTGGGTGGTTTTTGCCAAAATACCTACCCAAATAAAGCGTATCGTATCAACTCACCAATGTATCCTTTCAGGTGATCGGGCAAGCTGGTCATCACTTTATGAAAGCCAATCCACTCAGCATTATTACCGGTACGATTTGTCAGGGCACCAGAACCATCCTAATTTTAGGAAAAAAGAAAGGAACAAAAGGAACGCAGCTGTAAACATGCAGTAATGTTTATACGGAAATAAACGAACTAGTGAAGATTACAGGAACCGGTAGCTGACTGATGCCACTTCTGAACAGAAATTTAGGGCATTTCAAACTGAAGCAATTTGTATCCGGGCCACTAGTTTCAAATTCATTAAAATTCAATTATGATGAAAAGAACCACAAAACGATCCAAAACAAAAAACGATATCCAGACCGCTTTTTATCGGTTGAGTTCCATGATTGATCTTGTCTTTGGCTGAAACTTGTTCCGAGGGGCCATCAAATCTTTTCGTTCCACCCTTCCGGGCTCCACAAAATGACACTTCCATCAAGAGGAAGGTACACATAAGTGAAAAAATCCGCATTTATCAGCCGATTGAGATCGTTTTTGGTGAGCACATTTGGGGGCATACCAGAAGTGTGCACTAAAAATTTACCCTCCAAGCCCACCTGATAAAGGTTTGGCAGCCATTTCTTAAAAAAATTCCAACCAGAACTTTCAATCGGTGCCCCGTAAGTAAAAGTGGCGGATTGGACAGAGAAGTGAGCATACTAAAATGCAAAAAAAAAAACCCTTGAAACATTGAGTGAAGCCAGAAATGTGATATTTTACGCCTTCCACATCGTTTTTTTTTGGCAGTTTGCGATGGTCAAGCACTAATTTATGTTGAGTCACAGTGGCACTTTGAATAAGAAATCCGAAATCCCTTACCACTGTCACCCAATTTAGGACATTGTTTTCAATCAGTGCACCGAGTTTGACCCCTCTCACTTTGAAACTGGCTGAGAAACGCTGATTGAAAGTTCAAAATTGCACCGAAAAACAAAAGCGGTGAAAAAGAAGATTGAAAGTGAGTTTTTGGCATCAATCGCTTCATAAAAGCTAAGCGAATTGGCATTTTTGATTCTTGGACAAAACTCTGGGTTATCAATGCACGGGCACCACGAACGGGAAACATGTTGAACAAGAAACAAACAAACTGGCCGCTAACCATTCGTAAAAATTCGTAAATTTTTTACGAACGGTTAGCGGCCAGTTTGTTTGTTTCTTGTTCAACTCTGGGTTATTGTCAAAATGTGGATTCATATTTCAACCTTTAACTATCCAAAATGACATTTTGACATCAAATAATTCAAAATGAAAATTTTGCAGAAATCCATGAATTTTGCATGCCCCGTTTAAAAAAAAAACTTCAGCTGCATTCCCTAGCGAAGCGTTTCAGGTATGTTCACTTTGGGTTTTTTTTTGCTTCGTTATTTTTGCATTCGGCTGTGCAGTAATTATGTTTTTCTCCATTTTGTTTTTTGGACAAATTTTGTGCTTTTTCGAGGAGTTGCAAATGTTTTGTCAGATTAATTGCTTACCGGGCAAGTTGTGTTCCAATGGTAGTGATCAATGTATTCAATTTGATAGATCATCTTTGACAGGAGAAGAATGGAAGCAAAAATGGAACAAAAATGGCACACAGCAGTCTGAACACGACTAGAGCAAGTTAACGCAATCGACACCATCACAACAAAGATGATATGGAGAGCACAAACCTGGAAAGTAGGGACGGGGGAGGGGGTAGGGGAGGGTAAAATAACTGTAGGTAAAATGACGGTACAGAACAAAGTAGCTAGGGAGACAGACCCCAATGATTTGATGGAAAATTGAAAGGAGGGCGAATGTGGAGTTATTGAATCTCTAAACTGGAGAGTTTCAGCAAGATTTTGGTCCTGCACAGTACTTTGGAGCGTCCATCCAGGCATGAATTGTTTACAAATGGAGAGAAGGGAAGGGGGAGCTCTCAAAACGTGCACCGAAATCTAAGATTATCGGTTGAAAGAAATGTTCCGTTTCAACTTATCTTTTTAATCCAACATTTATGTTTACATTTTATAGGCATTTCACATTGCATCGCAGAACCATCCAACAAGAATTAGCAAAATCACAGCCGAGGTCTTCTTAACAAGAAAAGGCTCAAGAACTATCATGAATTTGCCAAAAAAAAAACACAAACTTATTGCACAATATTTAAAAGGGTGGGGATCACATTTCAGGCAAAATTTCTGAGAGTGCACCCGACACAACAGAGTTCCCACCAGAGAGTGCCCATATCACATATGACATAACACTCTTTAAGTCATCCGTACACCACATCATAAAATGCTCTGATTAATATGGCTAATCAAATCCCGTTAGCAGTTAGAGACACTGGGAGAGCCGCAGGTGGTAAATAAGATGGCAAAGCTGCAATTGTGCTCATTAGACAGGTCCCTGCTGACCAGTTGGGACCTGTCAGTTTCTGGAGCCGAACAGTGATCAAGTTGCAGTACTGGGCTCAGCTTCACACAACTGGGCAGAATGCAATTCCCAGAGAGAAAAATCTGTCGAAACATAAGAAAACAAAACAAGTCAACGTACGTCATAAACAGCCAACAATAATAACAGAGAAAAATCTGTCGAAACATAAGAAAACAAAACAAGTCAACGTACGTCATAAACAGCCAACAATAATAACAGAGAAAAATCTGTCGAAACATAAGAAAACAAAACAAGTCAACGTACGTCATAAACAGCCAACAATAATAACAGAGAAAAATCGTCGAAACATAAGAAAACAAAACAAGTCAACGTACGTCATAAACAGCCAACAATAATAACAGAGAAAAATCTGTCGAAACATAAGAAAACAAAACAAGTCAACGTACGTCATAACAGCCAACAATAATAACAGAGAAAAATCTGTCGAAACATAAGAAACAAAACAAGTCAACGTACGTCATAAACAGCCAACAATAAACAGAGAAAAATCTGCCGAAACATAAGAAAACAAAACAAGTCAACGTACGTCATAAACAGCCAACAATAATAACAGAGAAAAATCTGTCGAAACATAAGAAAACAAAACAAGTCAACGTACGTCATAAACAGCCAGCAATAATAACAGAGAAAAATCTGTCGAAACATAACAAAACAAGTCAACGTACGTCATAAACAGCCAACAATAATAACAGAGAAAAATCTGTCGAAACATAAGAAAACAAAACAAGTCAACGTACGTCATAAACAGCCAACAATAATAACAGAGAAAAATCTGTCGAAACATAAGAAAACAAAACAAGTCAACGTACGTCATAAACGGCCAGCAACAAGAGAGCAAACATGACCATCTTCATGATATGTATTTCCAGGAACCTCCAGAGGAGTTCAATAATTTCCAAGGACACGATGTGGACGTGTTCAAATATCCTGGTGGCGTGATATGCAGCAATACCTGAGAAATGAAGCAAAAT
>JASGXE010004015.1:0-24919 GCA_030068105.1 Sinentomon sp. SZTP_YWyxl | reverse complement strand
AACAAGTAACAAAATGACAAGAAACAAACAGTAGAACATATACTGTAAATACAACAAAATTCTTGTACAGCAAACATTATAACCAAATGCAAGGAAAACGAATTTCCCGAAATGCGAATTATTCGCATGAAAGAAATGGCAAATTGACACAAAATAAAAATGTAGCAAATATTGCACAACAAACTTATTTGTAGAGAAAATATTTTGTAACAAACGCATGGGAAAGAATTACTCGAAATGAAATACAAATACATCAAAATGACAAAAACACAACAAAAGTGTGACAAATTCTTTCCAAGAAAGCATTGTTGCATTCGTACATACTCCGTAAGCAAAGTTAATGGAGCAGTTGCAAGGAAAATGAATTTCTATGGAAATAAAAAGCAAATAGCAATATGACGCAAAAGCATAGCAAGCACGGTGAAACAAAGCAACATTGTTCTTCTTTAAACGTCAAATTCGCCTAAACAACGTAACACCTGTGCCATGAATTGGCTATTGCCATGAAACATGCCATGAATAGTAATTAAGTGATTGACTGTGAAAACAGGACTGGGCGCACGCCTGACATTCAAGGCTTGCCAGATACTTCACATGTTGGTAGCACTGACTTAGTCCTGGAGCACAAGCGAAATTTTCTGCAAAAATATGCGACCAAATTTCACAGGCGTCTCTGTCATGGAGGGCCTCAATCTAGCCAGTCGGCCACGGCGATCGACTGTGATCTCGCTACAAGCAATTCGGTTGTGCTTCCACAGCGCTTTCTGATGTTTTCCGTGAGCAAGATTATTTCAATGGGTGACTAATGACGGTCAGCTTGTGTCTTATCTTCAAAAAGGGTGATTCTCAAGCAGAACTGCACGATTGCGATGATTCTATCGCAATGGAAGCAGTCCCCGTGATTCATTTCACGAAGGAGAGAAGACAGTTCGAATGGCCTTTCACGAAGGAGGTGATGCTTTCCAGAGAGGGATGATTCCCAATCTTTTCACCGCAGATGAAAAGCAGACAGTTCCCATAATTCACTACGCGAGGGAAAGAAGACACTTCCCATGGCTCCTTTCACGAAGGAGATGACGCGTTCCAGATCGAGAAGATTCCGAATCTTTTTGATGAAGATGAAATGGAGACAGTTCCCACAATTCATCTCAAGAGGGAGAGAATACAGTTCCCATGAGTCCTTTCACGAAGGAGATGACGCGTTCCAGATCGAGAAGATGCCGAATCTTTTCGATGAAGATGAAATGGAGACAGTTCCCACAATTCATCTCACGAGGGAGAGAAGACAGTTCCTATGACTCCTTTCACGAAGGAGATGACGCTTTCCAGATCGAGAAGATTCCGAATCTTTTCGAGGAAGATGAAATGGAAACAGTTCCCACAATTCATCTCACGAGGGAGAGAAGACTCTTTTCACGAAGGAGATTACGCTTTCCAGATCGAGAAGATTCCGAATCTTTTCGAGGAAGATGAAATGGAGACAGTTCCCACAATTCATCTCACGAGGGAGAGAAGACAGTTCCCATGACTCCTTTCACGAAGGAGATTATGCGTTCCAGATCGAGAAGATTTCGAATCTTTTTGATGAAGATGAAATCGAGACAGTTCCCACAATTCATCTCACGAGGGAGAGAATACAGTTCCCATGATTCCTTTCACGAAGGAGATGACGCGTTCCAGATCGAGAAGATGCCGAATCTTTTCGATGAAGACGAAATGGAGACAGTTCCCACAATTCATCTCACGAGGGAGAGAAGAGAGTTTCCATGACTTATTTCACGAAGGAGATGACGCTTTCGAGATCGAGAAGATTCCGAATCTTTTCGAGTAAGATGAAATGGAGACAGTTCCCACAATTCATCTCACGAGGGAGAGAAGACAGTTCCCATGACTCCTTTCACGAAGGACATTATGCGCTTCCAGATCGAGAAGATTCCGAATCTTTTCGAGGAAGATGAAATGGAGACAGTTCCAACAATTCATCTCACGAGGGAGAGAAGATAGTTCCCATGACTCCTTTCACGAAGAGATTATGCGTTCCAGATAGAAAAGATTCCGAATCTTTTCGAGGAAGATGAAATGGAGACAGTTCCCACAATTCATCTCACGAGGGAGAGAAGACAGTTCCCATGACTCCTTTCACGAAGGAGATTATGCGTTCCAGATCGAGAAGATTCCGAATCTTTTTGATGAAGATGAAATCGAGACAGTTCCCACAATTCATCTCACGAGGGAGAGAATACAGTTCCCATGATTCCTTTCACGAAGGAGATGACGCGTTCCAGATCGAGAAGATGCCGAATTTTTTCGATGAAGATGAAATGGAGACAGTTCCCACAATTCATCTCACGAGGGAGAGAAGACAGTTCCCATGACTCCTTTCACGAAGGAGATGACGCTTTCCAGATCGAGAAGATTCCGAATCTTTTCGAGGAAGATGAAATGGAGACAGTTCCCACAATTCATCTCACGAGGGAGAGAAGACAGTTCCCATGACTCTTTTCACGAAGGAGATGACGCTTTCCAGATCGAGAAGATTCCGAATCTTTTCGAGGAAGATGAAATGGAGACAGTTACCACAATTCATCTCACGAGGGAGAGAAGAGAGTTCCCATGACTCCTTTCACGAAGGAGATGACGCTTTCCAGATCGAGAAGATTCCGAATCTTTTCGAGGAAGATGAAATGGAGACAGTTCCCACAATTCATCTCACGAGGGAGAGAAGACAGTTCCCATGACTCCTTTCACGAAGGACATTATGCGCTTCCAGATCGAGAAGATTCCGAATCTTTTCGAGGAAGATGAAATGGAGACAGTTCCAACAATTCATCTCACGAGGGAGAGAAGACAGTTCCCATGACTCCTTTCACGAAGGAGATTATGCGTTCCAGATCGAGAAGATTCCGAATCTTTTAGAGGAAGATGAAATGGAGACAGTTCCCAGAATTCATCTCACGAGGGAGAGAAGACAGTTCCCATGACTCCTTTCATGAAGGTGATTATGCGTTCCAGATCGAGATTCCGAATCTTTTCGAGGAAGATGAAATGGAGAAAGTTCCCACAATTCATCTCACGAGGGAGAGAAGACAGTTCCCATGACTCCTTTCACGAAGGAGACGACGCTTTCCAGATCGAGAAGATTCCGAATCTTTTCGATGAAGATGAAATGGCGACAGTTCCCACAATTCATCTCACAAGGGAGAGAAGACAGTTCCCATGACTCCTTTCACGAAGGAGATTATGCGTTCCAGATCGAGAAGATTCCGAATCTTTTCGAGGAAGATGAAATGGAGACAGTTCCCACAATTCATCTCACGAGGGAGAGAAGACAGTTCCCATGACTCCTTTCACGGAGGAGATTATACTTTCCAGATCGAGAAGATTCCGAATCTTTTCGAGGAAGATGAAATGGAGACAGTTCCCACAATTCATCTCACGAGGGAGAGAAGACAGTTCCCATGACTCCTTTCACGAAGGAGATGACGCTTTCCAGATCGAGAAGATTTCGAATCTTTTCGATGAAGATGAAATGGAGACAGTTCCCACAATTCATCTCACAAGGGAGAGAAGACAGTTCCCATGACTCCTTTCACGAAGGAGATTATGCGTTCCAGATCGAGAAGATTCCGAATCTTTTAGAGGAAGATGAAATGGAGACAGTTCCCAGAATTCATCTCACGAGGGAGAGAAGACAGTTCCCATGACTCCTTTCATGAAGGTGATTATGCGTTCCAGATCGAGATTCCGAATCTTTTCGAGGAAGATGAAATGGAGACAGTTCCCAGAATTCATCTCACGAGGGAGAGAAGACAGTTCCCATGACTCCTTTCATGAAGGTGATTATGCGTTCCAGATCGAGAAGATTCCGAATCTTTTCGAGGAAAACGAAATGGAGAGAATTCCCACAATTCATCTCACGAGGGAGAGAAGACAGTTCCCATGACTCCTTTCACGAAGGAGATTATGCGCTTCCAGATCGAGAAGATTCCGAATCTTTTCGAGGAAGATGAAATGGAGACAGTTCCAACAATTCATCTCACGAGGGAGCGAAGACAGTTCCCATGACTCCTTTTCACGAAGGAGATTATGCGTTCCAGATCGAGAAGATTCCGAATCCTTTAGAGGAAGATGAAATGGAGACAGATCCCAGAATTCATCTCACGAGGGAGAGAAGACAGTACCCATTACTCCTTTCACGAAGGAGATGACGCTTTCCAGATCGAGAAGATTCCGAATCTTTTAGAGGAAGATGAAATGGAGACAGTTCCCAGAATTCATCTCACGAGGGAGAGAAGACAGTTCCCATGACTCCTTTCACGAAGGAGATGACGCGTTCCAGATCGAGAAGATTCCGAATCTTTTCGAGGAAAACGAAATGGAGAGAATTCCCACAATTCATCTCACGAGGGAGAGAATGGAGTTTCCATGGCTCCTTTCACGAAATTGAAGACGCTTTCCAGTGATAGGGATGATGACCAATCTTTTCGAGGAAGTTAGAAAGAAGACAACTCCCATAATTTGTTTGCGAGAAAGCGAAGACAGTTCCCATGACTCCTTTTCACGAAGGAGATTATGCATTCCAGATCGAGAAGATTCCGAATCCTTTAGAGGAAGATGAAATGGAGACAGATCCCAGAATTCATCTCACGAGGGAGAGAAGACAGTACCCATTACTCCTTTCACGAAGGAGATTATGCGTTCCAGATCGAGATTCCGAATCTTTTCGATGAAGATGAAATGGAGACAGTTCCCAGAATTCATCTCTCGAGGTAGAGAAGACAGTTCCCATGACTCCTTTCACGAAGGAGATGACGCGTTCCAGATCGAGAAGATTCCGAATCTTTTCGAGGAAAACGAAATGGAGAGAATTCCCACTATTCATCTCACGAGGGAGAGAATGGAGTTTCCATGGCTCCTTTCACGAAATTGAAGACGCTTTCCAGTGATAGGGATGATGACCAATTTTTTCGAGGAAGATAGAAAGAAGAAAACTCCCATAATTTGTTTGCGAGAAAGCGAAGACAGTTCGCATGTCTCCTTTCACGAAGGAAATGAACGTTTCAGTTGGGTATGAGTCCCAATCTTTTCGAAGGAGACGAAAAGGAGCAGTTCCCATAATTTATTTACGAGGAAGAGAAGACAGTTCGCATAGCTCCTTTCACGAAGGAAATGATACATTCCAGTCGGGGATGATTCCCAATCTTTTCGATGAAGATGAAAAGGGACAGTTTCCATGATTTATTTACGATTTTTGTGTATGAAAAGTAAGAGTAATGGACCAAGGGCGCTACCCTGAGGGACCCCATGTATTCTCAAAATTCAGATAGTCTTTTGAAGGAATACGAGCAACCAGGACTTTTGCTTTACGCGATGCCAGATATGATTCAGTCAGGCGAACAATACCCCGGAAAAGATATCCTTAACTAGTAGTTGCGAATAGTCAACTCTGTCAAACGTCTTTACCAAGTCAATAAACATTGCATGAGTGGCAATTTTTTTCTAAGCAAAGCGATATCAAAAACATGTTCAACAAGATGCGTGTTTCGCACGATTTTCGTTTTCGATATCCATGCCGCCTGGGATTGATCGTCATTTATTTCAACGTGTTCGCAAATAAACAACTGCAATGCAAAAATTATACCGAAAATTATGGCCGTTTATTCGAGCAATTTCAAGTTCACAAAGGCGAAATATGATGTTTTGTGGCAGAAGGCATAGGTAGAATTTAACAATTTTTCTGCCGGAATGACGCAGGTCCCATTATGCTAAAAAAGATACGCAAATTAAAATTATTTAAACTTTCCAATATTAAATTCACAGTCACAGGGTTAAAAGTTGGAGAGATCTTTCTCTATCAAGGACAAGCCCATTTTTTCCTTTTCCTTGTGCTGGTGTGCACGAAGCACTTGACCTTTGATTTGTGTTCCGCATGAAGGTTTGCATGGTTCTTGACTGGGAGACAGGTCAAAGGGAAGAACCAGCGCCGCAGGTGCAAACACCACCACCTGAGCTTGTGCAGGTCAATATACGTAAACACAAATAAACAGGATGGCGTTTTCGATTCGAAATTACGATTAAAGTTATTGGGGCAGGTGGGCGAAGGAATGCTATAAAAGGGTCTGGTGAGCAATGAGTGGTGACGGCGAAGACGATGAAGGGGATGATGAGGAGTGCAGTGTGAGAATGGGCGATAACCAGGCGACAATGACAAACGTGAAGGTGAAATACCAGCGAATGACAATGGTGGGTGGGGAGGGTGCATGAGAGAAGCATTTACAAAGAATTGGAAGTTCACGAGATTTGCAAGGTGCCCGTCAATTCGAATTTCTACTGATCCTTGAAAATGAGAGCTCGCCCTAAATTGATTTCACGAGTTCGCAGGTAGATATCGAACTTTAGGCTGACGGTCCACTGTTAACGAATAGCATGTGAGCGTCTGGCGGACTGCTTTCCGCGTGATGCTGATGGCGGTTGGGCCTCAAGGCTACGGATGATGAGTTAGCTAGCCTTGTAATTCCGGCCCTGCTCAGATGCGAGTTGTCAGCACCCTTAAATCGAGGGGCCAACCGAACGTTGATTTCAAATTACTCAACTTCGTTTTCCAACCAAAGCAGCACGCAGGTGGTCGTTGAAATTGCGGAAAACATATACGAGTACGTACCTACTGGAATCCCTCCCTTGCAGATGATTCCAGAGAAATGAAGCACAACACAACTCGAACAGGGCAATGACGTTGCATGTGAGAGATTTGTGAGGCAGAACCTAATCAATGTCATTGCGGCAAATTTGGATAACGAACATTTTATAATGAAAGGTCATTATGTAACAATAGAGGTGCAATACGATCGGAAAGCAAGACACAATGACTTTTACCGTGGGGAGTTCAAGTCGAGGTTAAATTTACGCCGAGGCGTAGGCCTGAATGTGGTCCCTTGCCCCACCGCTTCGGAAAAATGTGAGGCAGGGGGTAAAATTTATTCCACGGCACAATTTTATCCCGATGAACCGGGGAAGTAAAAGCGCCGAGAAAGTGACCTTGAATTATGAGAGGTTAAGTGCACATTGAACATGTGAAATCTTGAATTATGAAAGGTCAAATGCCGTTGAGGTGCGACACAAGCAAAGAAGGAAACACCCTCGCAGAATCCAATGCCATGGAAGAATTATTATGCTAGAGGCCCTATAGTTTGAAAGGCCAAAACCATGCATCAAGGCTTGTTTCAACGTTAAATAAAGCAGCACACAGAAAGATTCAAGCTGCAGGAAGTAAAAAAGAAAACAGAAGAGTGGATCGTCCTGAAGTCCTAAAGTAGAACCAGAAATGCCGACGAAGAAGACGAGAAAACAAGAAAAGGCGAGGCAAAAAAGGCCAAATGCGAAAAGGCGAACAAGAGAAAACGTTAGTGCCTGAAAAGCACTTTGATTTTTGAATGATTTTTTTTTCAATGAAGTTATTTACAACCTTTATTCACAACCACATTGATTTTTCAATGATTGAGAATAAAGAGATACACGTAAGATAAGAGATAAGAAAAAAAATCTTCTCAATAATTGAAAATCGATTTTTGATGTTCCCATCAGAAGTGTGAAATCTTACTTTCAAGATTCGAACGTACATAAAACTCCTGACAAAAAATAATTAAGGATGCCCATCAATGAACGCAGGCGGTACCTGTGTCTGTCAGTCAGAAAAACGGCTTTTTGTCACACAAATGACACAAAACAATTTCACAAGACAAACACGACTCATTTCTGAATGCGATCACTGCAATGAGAGGCGGCAGATTTTCTCTGTTTTATTTCAACTTTCTCACAACAAACGACCGTCGATCGCTTCACGTGATCTTGAAATTTATCAAAATGACAACGCAATTAGTGACGTCACATTTTCACACGACCCTTCTTGCTTCGGTGCCTTCGCCGCAAATCTTCACGAAAAATCATTTTTCTTGCCATCATACGCAGATGCACGCATGAGATCCGCTTCCCGTCGCGGGCGCTGAATCCCACCATGCAAACAGTCCAGTTCAGCCAGCGCACTTCCATTCCAATCACGAAACTTCCGGATAAATAGTCGTTCAGGAAGCAATCGCAGTCTTCCATAGAGAGGAGGGAGCGATGACATTTCGTCACCCGTTTGACATGGTGATGCAAACATTTATTTAGTGAATGGAATCACCACCTACCAACCAACATCTTGTTGAACGGACAAATCACACGAACTTGCAATCGTCTTTGGATGGGTTGAGGTATGTAAAATTGACCTATTTTCTTTGTTAACCGTTACGTCCAAAACTTCGCCGATTTAAACCTTGTTCAGTATGAAAAAACATAGGTACACCGAGCGGCAGCCGGAAGGTAAAAAATTGTTACAAGCCGGCTGGTGCTCCCGGCATATGCGTTCCACAAAGTGCATGGTGCTCCAGATGGCAAACAGCAACCACTCCTGCATTGTCAAGCTGTTTTTTCGTGCTTAACTTGACAAATGTTTGGTCAGGTCTGCACCTCACTTTTGTCCATTGTCAAGCAAAGGAAAAATTCCTTCAGCTTTCACATCCCTTCGTGTTCTGCTATAATTCCTGAATCATTACGCCTTCAAGCATGCGTTGCTCCAATTGCGAAAAAATTGGCAAGGCTGAGCAAAAATCTGAGTCAGTATGTTCATTTAATTCCAACATTTTGTCATTCAATTCACACCAAAGAGGAACCCACGCCATCCATGAAACCTGTGGAACGATGCTTGTGTGCTCTTATGTAATTAAAATCGCTCCAGATAACGCTGGAAGCCAATTGAGATTTCCTGTGCAATGTATTTTGTCCGGATATTTTTTAGTCTTCGAATGCAATACGCTGCCGTCCTGCATTTATTTGGGGATTTAAGTTGAACAAGAACTCCAATCAAAAGGGACCACTTTCTGGATTCAATTCCAGCGGACAATTCCGAAAACTTTTTCCATTCCAAGCGATATGATAGAACTTACTGATAGTGGGTCTCACAACATTTTCCTTATGGGCTCCGCGAAGGCAGGCAAAGTTGCAACCAACAAAAGCCATGGAAAAAAGCAGGACGAGATTAGCGAAAATTAAATTCTTGCACGCTGGACTGCAGGAAAGTTATGTGTGGGCGCAGAACTTATTTGATTGTGGACGAAGTTGTTTCGGTTATCCTCCTCTTTCAGTGCATTATGCCGATCATCTTGATCTTCTATGTAACATCTGAAAAAGCTCGAAAAACTAGAAAAGCAAAAAAAGCTTGAAAAACTGAAAACCACGCTTCCGTTGTTTCGAAAATTATTGAAACCAGAACAAATTTAACCAGTTATACGAATCATCGATTCAGAAGAAATTACTGACTGGAACGACATTGCGGCGCCGATTTGTATAGCATGCGGATGCATTCATAGCATGAAAAAATCACAGTTCATAGAGTTCTTGACATGGCATTTTGGATACTTAATTCATTTTGCCTGACTGTTGTTGCCTTTGTAGCCATGTTCTGCTTCTTAAAAGTATGAACATGCGGTGTATCTAGTGGGAAATATTTATTCCGAGATAAGCATAGGCCTATGGGATTTAACCCTTAGAGATCCGAAACAAGCGAGCGAAAGAACTGCAGCGCTCGTTGCGGCGGAATCTGGAATTAGCATCTTTCTGCTTCATTCTTCCCCAAATACAGCAGGGGAGACTAGATTGAGTTCACTCACTTGTTTTGAATCACTATGGTTTACATGAAGCTTTCCTTGTCTTTTCGACGCATGTCTGTCCATCCCGTAGTGTCTTTTTCTTGTCCTTTCTGGAAGAAATGTCATAGCCTGTCTCTCCCGATTTGCTTCTGTTTTTGCATGCGCCAAGATTAGGACAGAGCCTGTCACTCACCCTGGCAGATGTCTGATCAGTGTGTGTGTCTGTGTTTTCCCCTAACCAGGTCACAATATGTCCGACGACGTGAACAGCGCGGGAGGGGAGAGCATGACACGGGAGAAGTCGGGTTTCACGGGAACGGGCTGTTACAAAAACCACCAGCATTCAATAAAACTTCACGACAGTATCACGACCGGCGCCACCGACTCGGCCGCTGATGAGCAGAGCATAAGTAGTAATTCACAAACCGCTCTTCTCTCATCAGGAATTGCAAAAAATACTCCACCAGGAAACGAGGGGAGCGGACGAGGAGGACCCAGGAATAGCGTCTTTCGCCCTGGTGGCGCCAATGACGACAACAGCAATAGCACACCGACGACGGCCACTTTGGATCAGATGCTCGGGATGCCACCTCCGCCTGCTGCTGCCGCAGCGGCGGTGGCCTCGGCGAGTTTGGCCATTGGCAACGCAGCCACAAATCGGATACTTGGAGATGGCAAAAAGAACACTGGGACTGAATCCACTTCCTTGATAAAGGTGAGCGAATGCGGTGGTTGCGGGTCTCTCGATGGGACCGGTGACTCGGGCAGAACGAACTGAGCCAGAAGTGGACTGAGGCAGAATTTTTGCATTTTTGGAAGCTGATTTTTTTTCATTTCTGCGGGTTAGGTTAGGTCAGGTCAGGTTAGGTTAAGTTAGGACAGGTGTAAGCTACCACCTCCAAGCAAAAATTCCCTCCAAAACACCCTCCTTTGTCCAATTCTACCTCAGTCCAATTCTGCCCCAGTCCACTTCTGCCTCAGTCCGTTCTATCCCAGTCCCCCGATCCCTCTCGATGTCTTCTACCGACACTACTAAAACCACAGTGCCTGCCATCATTCTTCGAACACAATCATTCATAATTACCATGCACAGGGTAAACCAAAAGTCCAACAGTGAATGGGAGAAGGTTTAAAGGTCTGGCCAACACAGGGGCCATCTCATTTCAACAGGATTTGATGCAATTTCATGCTTTACACGAGTGTCATGATGTTTTGCGACGCATGCTGCCATTGATTCTAAATGGCACCTGAGTTGATAACGAACTCCAATATTTGGAAGAATTTTGGTATGGAGTGTATGCGTCGTTGGTTCAAACAACTCCAAGCGCCGCAACATACTCGCTTGATATTTTGTAACGAATGAAACTGAAACAAAAAACTCCATGGGATTTAGAAGGCCCCTGCGTGGGTCAGCTTTCGGATGTTTTGTTGCCTAGTGGCGTGGAGGGTTTTCTGAAAGGCGGGGGCAGAGCTGCAGCAAAAGTGCACATTAGGCTACCAACGCGGGGTCTGGGGCGGCACCTCAGGGGCTGAGCCACTCGGAAGGCATGGGGGACGAAGGCGCCCAAAAGTGGGAGCTTTTTCCTAAATTGTAGCTTCTAATCTGCGTGCAAAGAGAAAAGACAATCTTTTCGAGCGACACTTTTACCAAGCTCTGTGTCGTCGCTGGTATTTTTCGATCGCAGCTTTTGTGTGGCGTTGCGCCATTATCGATAAATCAATCAGCTCTTGATTTACTGGCAAGCAAGATCATAAAACGCTTTGCAGGAGTTGCGAGATGAAAGGCCAATTCTGAGACCTGACAAATCGGTGAGGGAAATGTGACCCTGCTATCCACAACTAACAGGAAGCAACAAATCGAGCTTTCCAGGTAGGCCTACTTGTGTTAGTCAGGATTTTTGACAATGCAGGTGCAAGGGTACAGAGGCGTGATTATAGAATCAGAGGTGTGGTCTTGTGCCTTCCAGAATATCCTCCCACGTAAGGGTTGTATTTTCCCCGTCATTTTAATTCCGTCATAGGTATATCTTGAAGAATTTTCAAGGGTGGCGCATTCACTGGGGATCCCTATAGATCCCATTGGTTTTCATGCAAAAATGCATTTGAACTTTCTCATGTATTTCTCCATCCACCATTGCACCAGACGAAATGGAACCAAGTGGCAAGTGGCAACCAAAACAACAGCAACAATCAAAACAATAACAACAACGAGACCGGAGCAGCAGGCGAGGAAGAAAACAATGGTAATAAAAAGCAGAAGAAGCAGAAAAAGAAGAAAAAGAATAGCAACGATGATAACAACAGCGAACAGGCAAAATGGGACAGCATCAAACAGGATGCCGATTGCTGCTACTGCACAACGAAGGTAAGAGAAGAAGAAAAAGCGAGAATCTGTCGAAAGATGCTGTGCATAACACGTGATTGGTTGGTGCGGACTGTCTCCAATGCAAGAAAGGAAGTGCAGTCATAGAAGCAATAATGTACCCATAAATGGCTGGTTTTCGGGTAGGTACAGGCATGGAAAAAATGACCGTCGGGTGCATGTAATCAAATGGCGCAACAATGCGGTTTTACAAAAA
Organism: Sinentomon sp. SZTP_YWyxl; assembly: GCA_030068105.1. Lineage (NCBI taxonomy): Eukaryota > Metazoa > Arthropoda > Protura > Sinentomata > Sinentomidae > Sinentomon > Sinentomon sp. SZTP_YWyxl. Next base: position 12,657 of record JASGXE010004015.1, on the reverse strand, counting down.
CTCAACTCCTTTCCATTTCAACTTTTGTTGCAATGGCACGCTTTTATTTCTGCCCGGATAACAGAGGGCCACAGTCAAATGTTGAAAACAGTGTTCCCGACAGTTATTTTTTCAACCACTGTACATTGCTGCCGCAATTGGATGAGGTGCCTATACCTAAATGAGTGTCTGCCTGCGTTATTGGAACAAGATTCTTTTTATGTGACTGCATTTGACTCACAAGAACAACCACATACCCAGCACACACCAATTGGGAAATTGTGTATGTCCCCATTAATGGGTGCATCAATGTTTCTGTAACTGCCCATCGTGTCGAGAGAAACAAAGTCGAATATAGTCTGCAAGTCGTGTTGTGACGTTAGGTTTCTGCGGACTTCGAAAGTCGAGAAATTTTCAAATGATATTAAATTGTGAGACTTACTCTTAGGGCGGTAATTTCAATCTAGGTTTTACCCGCAGTTGAAACTTTAGTCCCGACTTTTCCGAAAAATCGCAGACAAATTTAATTATCAAAATGAAGTCAGAAGCGTTTTGTGAAAGAACTTATGAAGAAAAGCAGAGAATTCGATGAGATGAGTGAGTGAGCTTTTAGGGAAAATGAGACTCCAAGAGCGTGGAAATGGCGGACCGTGAAGAGGTCAAAAGAATGGTTTCGTGGGCAAAAAATGCACAGTCTGATTTTTATGAAACACTTTGCATTTGAACACTCATGAACCGGTTTTTCCGTTTGTGGAGACTTCTGTTGTTTTGGGGAGAGATAGTTAAGAATTGAGTCATGCAAAACAATACAAGAAACTCAAATCCTGGGCAGTTCAGGCAAATCCGTCATGTACAAACGCCTTTAAGCATCTGGGTCTTCAGAAACCGTCTCAACAAAAAAAAGGTATCTCAGCCAGGTCTCAATGAATTTTCCATCATTGCAAATGTAAGAACGAGAGAAGTCTTGCTTATTGCGAAGACCTTTATGTTGACAGAGCTCAAGCAAGAACATCACTGTGAAGCCCGACGCTTTGGTGGTATCAATGTTGGATATCGCGTAGCAGTTTACTGAAGCAAATAATTGGTAAAGTGTTAAAAGAACCAAAAAAAAAAGAAATGTTCCAGGCTTAACTCGGTTTAAAATCTATTCAATTTTGATCCTTGTTGAAAAAATGGGCCGTGTAGCTTTATGCAACTTTGCTGGAAGCTTTCTCTGCTCATTCCGAATCACCGTGAAGAAACTTGGATCCATTTTGGTAAATATTGTTCCGCCAAACCAAGATTGAAATTTTACAAATTAGAAATTCCATCAAGTTTCCTCTTATTCGGGCGAAATTCAGTCGGGGTGCAGGGCCAACCTAATGTCATGTGAGCTTTCTCACGACATTAGGTGGCAGTGCACCTCCGCTGAATTTCGCCTGAATAAGAGGAAACTTGATGCAATTTCTAATTTGTACAATTTCAATTGGTTTGGCGGAACAATACATTACAAGCGTTATTAAATGTCTCTAACCACGATTCTACGAATAGTAATTATTTTCCTCGTTATTTTTTGGCCATCCGGCTACATCACACTACCGGCATTCGTTGAATCACGTTTTAGCACTTGTTCTGCCACGTGGGTCGACACCGGATTATTATACGATATTTTAAGGAGCACTTTTGTTCTGCAGCACCCGTCACTCGTTTTGATTTGACCTCGCCTTCCAGCACTTTGATGGGGTTCATTGTTTGAGGCAAATCTGTTTTATGTCACACATATCACACACAACATTGGACATACGGCACATTGTGGACTAAACTATCGACTGACTTTTTACATAAGTGCCTCTTGAGATTTTTGTTGTTCATCACGTTTGGATGTTTGTACTCACACATGTGAAAACTGAAATTGAGTGTAAGATTTTTCTGTGTCACAATGGATGAGCTACTATTGGCTTTACACAAATTTAAGCCGACATCCAGCCCATCCAGGACTTTTGTGCGACAAAAGCCTGCGGGTTATAATGCTTAGCCAGTGATTTGACAACCAATGAGTTGCTTCGCCTCTCATGAAATAAAACCCGGCAAAACTTACAATTTCCGTTCTTACAAGTAGGTCGTTCTCATTCAACTTTTGTTGATTGCTCAAATCACTGCTTTTGTGGATCTTTTGGGGACACCACTCTTTTGCAGTTTGCCCAAGTCCGGATTAGCTAACTTTTCACACAAAATTTGTGAAGAAATTGCCTAACAATGTCGGGAAATTTGTGGCGAAAGAAAGGGCAATTCGCATCGCAATTTGTGTCGATAGATGATTTTTGTACCTCATTTTAGCAAGTCAGCAAAATGACACCGTGTGCTGTGCTTGTCTTTCATAACTGCTGGCAGTGGCCACATGAGTATAACATTGTAAATACACAAACGCTTGCCTTTCTTTGGCCTCGCCAGGCGATTCTTCGGCACCTGGGAATGATTTATCTGATATTTCACCAATTCACTTCGTCTGATTCTGCCTCCACTGTCTCATATCTTTTCAAATTCTCTCACTTGCATAGTGTTTGGCATGATGGGAGCGTTTGGCATGACTGCAGAGTTTGGCATGACTGCAGCGTTTGGCATGACTTCGGAATCTTGAATTCTGCCGCGCATGAGCGAAACAGTCTTATTAAACATTGGAATTTTCTTTAAATTTTAATTTCAAAGACCCAGTGGATGAAGCCAAACCAAACAGGACCTGCAGCGGCTGCTTATGCTGACAACAGCGATTAACAAAGGAATGAATCAAATGAATAACAGCTCAACAATGTTGCGTCTACAATGTGCCATGTGTCCATGTTGTTTGTGGTGTGTCGTTAGCTTAACACAACCCCCATTGTTTAAGTTTTGTTGTTGTTCCCATTTGTCTGTGCCTTCACGAGAACCATTGCGTGACTCAAGGAGGGTAAAGCCTTCCTGTGAACGTCCAGCAAAGTACGAAAATATAAGAGTAACGATAATTCACTATAGACAGATCGCTTCACGCAATTGGTCTGCAGTTTGGTAGCATTCCTCAGCTGTTCGCAACGTTGCTTGTCCTTCGAGGCGTTTGTTCTTGTCCAAAGTCCCTCGCAAAATTCATCTGAGGTGGATCATCCCTTCCAAGCAATTCCGGAACCATTGAGTTCCTGTGAGAACCTTTCCAGGTGCTTAAGACCATCCGTGTACCATTGCTGAAATAGATGCCCTCAGAAAATCGCACGCATTCAGATTGAAGGGCACAACAACTCCACGACACCGAAAAATCTTTCGTGTCCCGCGAAAGAATTACCCAACAAGTTAAATCGAATCCTTCGTTGGCAAAGACCCTTCTCACGCTTACGATATCTAAGCACCTCTGCTCCGTATCGAAGTGGCTCCTTTATTGGTGCAGCTGGCAGATAAACCTTAATGGCAAGAGCTGCAGATCCGTGACCTTTTGACCCTTTGCAACAAACTGAACTTCAACGGAAATACCGAAGGAAGTGCGTCGGGAAAAGTGTTCAGACCAGATTCCCAATCTCGGGAGGTTAGTTCAGTTTCTCACTCCATGCATGGTCTTTTCAACATATGCACCCCATTTGCGCGGGATTTTCTTATCGATATTTCAGTGTAAATGGATACAGGAAAATTCACAATAATTATTCTTGTACCCGCGACAGGTTTCATCTTCCATCTCGAAAACGCCCGGAGTATGCGATTTCGCGGAAGCTGACTTATTTTTAATCAAGGCTTAGGTACAACCTCGACCTCTGCTCCATCATCTGACGCTAAAAATCACAAATCCCTCAAATTCGTCGATCGTTGGAAGTTTCCACATTGCAGTATAATCAAAACGAAAACCAACTCTGCCTTTTAAATTTTGATTTCAATATTTTTGGCACTTGACGCGTAAAACTAAAAACGCGCCGCGGAATGAAAAAAATAGTCCAGTCACCCAGCCTTTTGAAACGGCCCTAATTTCGCGCTCTTTGAGTAAATGAAATAATTTCGCGCCCTGGTTTTGGGCTCGAATAGTTTTCCCATAATCATGGCGATCTTTGTAGCTTAGGGGTACGTGTTTGAACTCACTTGCAGCCGAAATGGTGACAACTAAAATCACTGAGGGTTTTCAAAACGCCTACAGAGTGACCAGACTGCTTGGAAAGGTGGAAAAATCGTACTTTTTATTCCACATGAAGATGCAAATTGAGCATGCTGTGACAGGTGTCAGATTTCGGAAATGACTAAAAAACGCAACGTTCTGTGTTTTTTTTTCTGTTGTGATCACCTACTTTTTCTGTCACGGGGTTGAGTGCGGGGTGCGGAAGTGCGCCAAGTATAGCTGTTACGGGATAAGTCTTCGTGGAAATCAAGTGATGAATTTCTAAATGGAAATTTGCACAAGCCCTAGCAGGCTTAATTTTAATGCTTTGTGCGCACGTTCAGCTTGTGCCTTCAAGAGGAAATTGACACTGATTGAATCGTTCGCATCTCTTGACCTTGTCCATGGGAGGCACAAACCGTGTCATTTTTAACACGAAGAACAACCTTGACATTTTGGACTTCTCCGAGACATCTCAAACATTATAATTTTCGCTTCCTCCTTGCATGCGATTGTTTTTATTGAGGTTCGTGTCGCAGACAATCCACGTGTCCACGTTTTATAATTTCATTGAATTTAAACAGATATCCGAAGCCGGCACAATATCCGCCCCGAAATACAACGACAACGAGTCACTGACGTCATCAACTACGTCATCATCTTGGTCCACTCCTACTGAAAATGCAACGAATAAACGTAAGTCAATAATCATTGGCCGTATTCCCCAATGCCACCCTTTCTGATTGCATATCTGCACGCTTCAATTGCAACGCAGTGAAAAAGCAACGTTGTTGTGGATAGGGACCAATTTTTCGGCCACCTAACAAATCCACGCAGCTGGTTTTTACGCTGCGTGCAAGTGGCAATGCTGTTTGAATTTCATAACAGACGTATTTCGTATTTTAGATTGGATTGCGTGATTTCTTACGACGCTGAATTGCGATATTTCAGCGATTTTAGACATGATATTTGATATTATATCAATGCCGAATGAGCTACACCAAAATGAGCGTGTGCGAAAATGAGCGCTGCGTCGAAGTTAGGTGCAACGAAATTGGTGTGTGCCGAAAGTATGTTTTAGCTTCGAATTAAGTAGTTTAAATGCATTAAATTCGTTTAATTTTCACAAAAACGAAAGTGAGAACCGTGAATTTAAGAAATCAATAGGTAATTCACGCACAGTCGCTTCTTCGCTATGGTTCAAGATAGGACTTTTATTCGTTGATGTTCTAAATATTGGCACAAAATGAAGGAGAAAAACACGCCCAGTCCAGATTGAGCTTTGTATCACGCAGGACAATATGATCACGCTCGCTTGCTGTTCGTTTCAGCTACCGAAGGTGCCAAACGAACAACTGACGCTGCAGCAGATGGCGTCGGTGACCAACCGCAGTTTGATGACATCACGGCCAAGGAAAGGAAGGCACATTTTCATCCGGTAAGCTTAGCTTCTATGTATTTACATTCGTGATGTATAACAGTTGAAGTTCCTACATTTAAATTGTTTTCGTTTTTAAAATGGTTTTGCATTTTTAAATGTCAAAGGTCTCGGCAAAGCGATAATAACGGAGATCATGGGACAAATGGAACGGCTATCTTTCGTGTTTTCTTGATGGCTTTGGTGCTTAAAAGTCTCTTTTTACATGTAAAAAGCTCCACCCTTCTTATTCGCTTTTTCTTCTTGATTTTTCGAAGAAACTTTCAACCCGCTCTTGTTTTCTTGTGTTTTGTGGCTTTTGTTTTTTGTTATTTTTGAAGCTAAAGTCTTTTTAAGCAGACGAAAATAACTTCCTCTCGTTGTTTTTGTTGCTGAAACGTCATTTTCCAAACTGTTCTTCCACACAAATTGCAAACGCTTTAAAATTTTCAGGGGCCAGATTTGCAGCGCAATTCTTCTGCCCGTACGACAAAACTCATTTGCCACACACATCAAATACATCCACACAAATTGCAAACACTTTAAAAATCTCAGGGGCCAGATTTGAAACGAGCGCAATTCTTCTGCCCCTGCAGACAAAACGGGTATGCAACACACATCAATTTTGTCCACACAAATTGCAAACACTTTAAAAATTTCAGGGGCCAGATTTGCAGCGCAATTCTTCTGCCCCTGCAGACAAAACGGGAGTGCAACACACATCAATGTCGTCCACACAAATTGCAAACGCTTTAAAAATTTCAGGGGCCAGATTTCCAGCGCAATTCTTCTGCCCCAACAGACAAAACTGGTCATCAAATACATCCACACAAATTGCATGGGCCAGATTTCCAGCGCAATTCTTCTGCTCCTACAGACAAAACTAGTATGCAACACACATCAAATAAATCCACGCAAATTGCAAACACTTTAAAATTGTCAGGGGCCAGATTTCCAGCGCAATTCTTCTGCCCCTACAGACAAAACGGGTATGCAACACACATCAATTTGGTTTACACAAATTGCAAACACTTTAAAATTTTCAGGGGCCAGATTTGCAGTGCAATTCTTCTGTCCCTGCCGACAAAAACTGGGACACAATGCACATCAAACAGCGACATCAGTGGAATCAGGCGTACCAAACAAACGTGATCCACTTTTTGCTTTACGAAAATTGCTCGTCCGAATGGTATAAAACACGGAAAATGATCGCCGTTTTCAAATTTCCTTCCAAATTTTTCAGTTGAGTGTCGGTTCGAACAGCAAACAAAATAAGAACGCAATCAACGACAGCAATAAGAAGAAAGCTGGGAAGAAAGGAGTGGGAGGGGGTATGTTCAAGACCACTAGTATCAGCTCAGCGTCGAGATTGATCGGCAAACACTTATTCGGTCTGAACATCTGGAAAGGAAGCAACAGCGAACTGGCAGGTTGGGCTTTTCGGATTTAAGTCATGCTCTGGCAGGAACTATAGGCTTAACTACCTCGCTCACTGCCTGGTTTATGGCTTTTGGACGTTTGTGCTTCATGCAATGCGGTAAAATATGCAATCACCCACCTTCATCGGTGCACAGATGTAAAACGCGAATTCTGATCATATCTCCCGTCTGAAACATTTTAAGAAGCACATTCTCACACGGCTCCGTTCGATGCAGCGTTGCCACAGGCAATTTTGCAAAAAAAAACGTATCAGACGAGAAAAAAAAAACAAAATGCAGACACAGCCCCCTATTTTCGTCAAATACCAAAAATTCTTTGGGGAGGGTGTACACTTCTGAAAGTTGATTTTTGCAGGAAAAAATCGATTATGATCATGATATGACCCCTGCTTTTTTAACATTTTTGTCCCATTTCCTGTGGAACTATGCGAGAGTTTTTTGGTTGCTTTTCCGCAACATTTTGCATCAGTACTGTGCCAATTTTCATCTTTATCATGTTTGTTACATTGAAGTAATGCCACCCGAAAGCTATTTCAAAGTGCGAATCTGCCTTTATTTTTTACAAAACCAATCAAGGCTTTCTCGCTTTTGCATTTTCTGCCAATCGTCAAACTTTTTGAAGTGAGATCTTGGGAAGTGCGTATTTCAAAGTAAGTGTCGAAATCGAGGCTGCTGAAGAAGACATTTTGATTTTCTGACCAGAAAACCTTATAGTATAACCATGTTTTTACAAAAAATAACTTGCTGCAAGGCAAAAATTGACACGCAATGACTTAAATTGCAGATTGTGGGTGAAAGAGACCGGAATTCCGGATAGGTACATGATCAGATTTTCAGGAAGATTTGGAGATTTTGGAGATTTGATAAAAATGGCAAAACGCTCATGTCAAAACGCTTTGGCAAATTTCGCTATTAATTTACCTGCCGTTAGAGAACTATGAGATAGAACAGGAGGCTGAAAATTATCACTAAAGACACCGTTATTATTCGTACAAATTTGAAGAATATGGTAAATATCTGGCAAGTACCAAACAAAACCAAAATTTCGACAACTACTGAGTGGTTTTAAACAAAATTCTTTTGTCAGCTCAATTGGCCTCCGTCAATTAAGAAAGAACAATTGAAACAGGCTAACCGAAGACTGAGTGGCCTCGCAGAAGGGGGCTTGCCAGCCGAAAACAGTAAAAGACACTCAAAGCAGGAGCAGGCCCAACACGTTGGCACAAACCAAGGTGTACCATCACCAGTGTCAACAATGGTGTGGGTCTACATTGAAATGGCCCGAGACTGATGAATGACCTGAGTTTTTGACAAGATTTTTATTGCTCGAAACTTATCCGTTCCCAAAACTTTTCAAAATGCTGACTGACCTCTACCGACAAAATTATTCTTGCGATTATTCACAAGAAACAGCAATGCTTCAGAGACAATGCATCCAAAGCAAGAGGCCCGTGGGCCTCTAGTAATTTATCATAATTTGGTGCCATGGATGTATGAAGCTCTGAAAGAGTTTAAGAACAACTTCGAATCCGCTTTGCAGGATAAATGCCTCATTTGGGTGTGGTGCGTAAATAAAAATCACACAGTATCAGTTTTGCTGCTGCACACATTCCAGTCGGACACTGTTGCCGTTTTGGGAATTTTGAAACATCAATCCGAATGGAGACTTACGACAGCGTGTGAAAAGTACTGTTGTTAGGCTTGTGTTGCACTCATTCAATAATGATGGGGTCTAAACCAAAAGGCATTGGCAAAATCCACTGATAAATGGCACTGGTCAATGTTGATTTGTACAAAGTACCTGACCTAATAGGTCCAATTCATATTGCATAGTGTCTGGGTAAGGAAAATGATCATAACAACAGCTAGTTTGTTATAGTGTCAACAGAGACTGGAGAATGGGATCGAATTCCCGCAGATTTTGATACTCCCCCCCCCCAAAGAAGACCCAACAGAAAAATGTGGTTTTTTTTTTCTAGAAAAAAAGAAGAAGAAAAAACGCTTTTGTTCTTTCTCCGAAAATAAAAAAAAAAAAAACAGAAAAAAACACTGGCTGGAAAAAAAACATGAAACTGAATGAATACTTTTCCCAAATTCAATTCTCACTTTCTCAATCTCTCCAACCCTGCCTCCCGCCCCCTCTCTCATCAAATTCTGCTTCATGCGAATCAGTCAATTTTGCTCACGTAAAATGTTCGAGCTTGAGCATTCCGGTCTAAGTAAATTTCCCCTGGAGTCTGCCTCTTCCACTGATGCAGTGGTTACTGGATTTGAAGAATTAACAAAGCATCCCCGTCCAAGTAAATTTCCCCTGGTGTCTGCCTTCTTCGACTGATGCAGTGACAACTGGATTTGAGGAATTAACAAAGCATCACCGTCCAAGTAAATTTCCCCTGGTGTCTGCCTTCTTCCACTGATGCAGCACTTACTGCATTTGAGGAATTAATAAAGTATACTCGTCTTTGTTTAATTCCCCTGATGTCTGCCTTCTTCCACTGATGATGCAGCGGTTACTGGATAGGGGGAATAAAGCATTCTGGCCTAAGTAAATTTCTCCCAGTGTCTACCTTCTTCCACTGACGCAGCGGTTACTGAATTTGAGGAATTGATAAAGCATTCCTGCTTAAATAAATTTCCCCTGGTGTCTGTCCTCTTCCACAGACGAATGTCCCTGGTTACTGGATTTGAGGATTACTGGATAGGGGGAATAAAACATTCCCGCCTAAGTAATTTACCGTAGTGAAGCCTTCTTCCCTTCCACTGATGCAGCAGTTACTGGAGTGGGGGAAGAGCATTCCCGCTTGTAAAGTTCCATTGGTTTCTGCTTTCTTCCACTGATGCAGCGGTTACTGGATTCGAGGAATTAAACTGAATTTGAGGAATTGATAAAGCATTCCTGTTAAGTAAATTTCCCCTGGTGCCTGTCCTCTTCCACAGACGGTAACATTCCTGGTTACTGGATTTGAGGATTACTGGATAGGGGGAATAAAACATTCCTGCCTAAGTAATTTACCGTAGTGAAACCTTCTTGCCTTCCACTGATGCAGCGGTTACTGGATTGGGGGAGAGCATTCCCGCTTGTAAAGTTCCATTGGTTTCTGCCTTCTTCCACTGATGCAGTACGAGTATTACTGGATTTGAGGAATTAAACTGAATTTGAGGAATTAATAAAACATTCCTGCTTAAGTACGAGTAAATTTCCCCTGGTGTCTGTCCTCTTCCACTGACGGTAATGTCCCCGGTTACTGGATTTGAGGATAAAAAAGAATTCATGTTTAAGTAAATTTCCCCCGTGTCCATCTTCTTCCACTGACGGTAAAAATCTGGTTGCTGGATTTGAAGAATCAATAAAGCATTCTTGCTCAAGCAAGTTTCTCCTGTCTGTCCTCGTTCACTGATAGTACACGTAAAAGCCCTGATTATTGGATTTGCAGAAGAACAAAGAATTCGTACGAAAGTAAATTTCTCCTGGTGTCTTGCTTCTTCCACTGATGCAGCGGCACTGGATTTGAGGATTATAAGTACCTATTCCTGCAAAAGAAAATTTCTCCTGGGCTCAGCCTTCTTCCACTGATGCAGCGGTTGCTGGATTCTGGGAATTAATAAAGTATTCCTGCTTTAGTAAATTTCTCTGGGGTCTTTTTTCTATTAACACCCATTCTGTCCTGTTATCAAACATCCATTTCCTCAAGAATAACTTCTCATGGTATCAATGACTCTCCCTTTACAGGAATTCCAAGTGAGCTTCAAAATGATAAATACCTGATAGTAAGTTCCATTCGACAGTAACAAAGGGTTCGTTGTTTCCATCTGTGTGGTCAGTGCAGACCAGGCAATAACTTTTCTTGGCATCAGTCACTTATAGCTTAGTCGATTTTTAATGTGTTAAAAAAAGGGAGTTAGTTTTTGACCGATCAATTTTTGAATAGAAAGTTCTAATGTTAGCGAGCTCTTTTAGAGACCAGACCCTTTAGTTATGCTGTCCTTATAGAACATCATTAAAGTTTGCCTTAATAGTCATTCCTTCGCCAATACTTCTTTAGATGCAAAAGTTGGCCAAGTGAACTTCAGCGAGAATCGAACAAGCGAGAACAGCAGCATAAACAGCCCGTCGACAGATGCTCAGCTGAAGAAATCCATCTTGAAAAAGAAGGATGACCCGACCCAGTCTCCCGCGTCGCAAGCTCAACAGGTCCGCATGGGCTCGTACCAGCAGCGTCAGAAACAGCACGGCGACTTCAGCGACTCGGAAATAGAGAGGCTGATACCACTGGAGTCCTCTGCCAGCGTTGGAAGCGGTGCCAGTGATGACGGTCGATTACGGAGGCTGACTGGAAGGAAGTGTGGGGACGCTGGACCTGCGTTCAGTCACCTGGCCAATAGAGATCCAGAAAAAGACAAATCCACCAACCAGAGCAAAGAACACCTAAGACGACAGCAGGAAGAGCAGGATCATGGCCAATCCGGTGGGGACTCCACCTCTAAAAGTGAGGCATACGACACCACCAGCAGCACCAGCGCCATGGTTTGGGATGGAGGCGGGAATCCATATGATGATCAGGTTCAAGAAGAGGTGGAATTGGTGCGGGATGGCTTCGGACTTGGATTCGGTGGTGGGAGCTACCGTTGCTCAAACAAATTGTGCCCCTACCGCAGATGGTCGAAAAGTGGTGTTGGAGGACTCTGCCCCTGCGGAATCCCACTTCAGAAGATCCGTAAACTCCCTAACGAGGCAGGGGAGTGTCTCTCGTATGCTGAATCCTCCTCCCTCGCCCTCCGAGGGAACAAACCGCCAAACAGTATCTGTGATGATAATTTCGGGAAGAATATCTTCTCCAACTCAACCAGGAGCGCCGTGATTTGCGGCAAGGAGTACACTGGGTCAGACGCAAAAGGAAACCACGGTGGCAAGTGGTCCACCGGCGGCAATGGACACCAAAAGGGCCAAAATCAGGATAGCAAACCATGTGATAAAATTGAAATGGAACGCATTCTCTATGCAGATGACACTTCGCCCTCTGAGGACACTAAACTTCTATCCATCAACTAAGTTTGATCAAAACAATGATAGGCACACCAACACCCGCACACTGATAAAACTCCCACTAGATGCAGATGCGGATGCGGGAAGCTTCTTTGCTGTATGTTCCCCAAAACTACTCTAAAAAGTCCACCCCCACAAACTCTTGCGTAGTGTAAATCTGCATTTCAGCCGCTTTTTAGTAGTGCTCCTTCTTTTGTCAATTTTTAATTCTTTTTCTAGTTAGTTTCAATGCACTTTCTTTAGCGTAATTTTACACTTTGCTATTCATAGCCATTCTTTGTGCAAAGCCAAGCAGACTTATTGAGAAAAAGAACAACGCAGAGCTGAGTTTAAGAATTCTTAATTCAAATGCTTCTAGCAATAAGGTTGCATTCATTCTCGAGTTGAAATCACCATTGTTTTTAATTGGGCATTCTTCTTTACCCTTTACGATTGTTCAAAAGCACCCGAAAACTGCATTATATTTTTCAAGTTTTTCGTTATTTTATAATTTTATGTGCGCAGGATGCCCCGATTCCTTGACGGATATTTGCCAGTTTCGCTGATTTTGTTACGAGCAATAAACACAACGTCCGCAGTGACTCCTTCACCATGCACCAGGGCAATATTTGTGGCCTGGTCTTCTTTGGTCGGCAATTATGACCCAATTGAATTTTTGCATGAATGAAATCCAACTTTGCAACCGAAATGTTGCAGA
>JASGXE010004014.1:0-27723 GCA_030068105.1 Sinentomon sp. SZTP_YWyxl | reverse complement strand
CAGTTCCGGAAAAATTAATGGAACTAACATGCAATTTAATTGCAATTTCGGCAATCAATTTTTCGGTCTGACAATTTTTATTTAATTTTTCTATCAATTTTTTCAATTTTCTACGTACCTACCTTGCACTTCCAAACATGTTTATTCTGTTTGCCTTTCTTAGGTTTTCTCATATCTACCATTTATGGCTTACCCCAGCTATCATCGTTAGCAAATAGATAGGTATCTAATAAACTAATAAATTAACCTTTTGCAGACGATTGTTACGTCAGCATAACATTTTAATGGGTGGTCATGTGGCAACTGTCATGGGAGAAAAGTTTATTTTTGGGTTTTCATAGAGTTGGTCAGATGAAACCTTGCTCCACATTCAGCAAAAAATAAAAAACTCGAATTCATCAGCAATGGCCTAAAAATGCAAATGATATGGCGAAAAAAAAACCATGAAAGAAGGGATCGAATTTTTTGGGAAATGTATCTGGGAAGAGTGGTCTTTGAAATGCTAAATAAGTGCTTTCATGCACGCTTCAGTTAGGCCTATGTAAACGGCAGCCATCTGACCCTCCATTGATCGAAAGTGTGTTCGCCAAACTCCAATTAGTAGGTACCTTTCAGCATGCAGCAACACATTTTCAAAAGCCGTCACAATAAAAATGCCCTTCTCTGCCTGGTGTCCTGAATAGATGTACCTATGCTTATTTTTTCCAAGCTGGAAGAGAAACCATGCATTCAGTTTGCAATGAAGCTGAATAAAGCTCCAATATGACAGAATTAGTTTGGAACGAAGGAGTAAACAGGGTAGGAAAGGTGAACAAGTGAGGTGCAACCTGGGGTGGAGTGGCTTTTTCTCATGTCCACCATGCCCAGTATACACTACACCACCAATCATGTCGAATCTGCGTTTGAAGATCCTCCAATCTATTCATAAAACCTCAAATTTTCATCAGCGCACTCTTTCTTCTCTCCCCAGCACGTGCTTTGATATGATCCACCTCTCTTCACTGGTTGTCTCTCGGTATTGAAAATAATACCTCAACACAAGAAAAACAAATTTCTTTCATGACGTGTCAGGCAGAATGCAAGAGGCGTAGGTGACCTGTATGATGATTGTTACATGAGCGTAGCATACAGACATCAGATGGGCCGAACGCCAGATGCAAACATAAGGGGTGGCCAACCACTGTACCTGTTTGAAAAAAAATTGTCATTTTTGCTGAATCTCGGTTTTGGCATGGTTTTCCACTTGCACATTTCCTGAATCCAACGGTGAAAACCGTTCTTTGATATCTTGTCTGGTTCAAAAGTTATGGACCGAGGCATGAGAACTGTACCTACGTTAAACTATTGGGTATTTTATATGACTTGACAATTTTGTTTCTCACTAACAAATGTCGTTTATCACAAATGGGTTGTTTGCTGTCTCTCATAAGCAGAATTGCTCCAGCATTTACATTTTTTGAGCTCGAGAGGTCAAATTTTGAACTCTGATGTAAAAAACCATGCTGGAGGTGCTGACAGAGCCGGATTTTCATTTTTAGCCAAAGTATCGATTGATTATTGGAATGTTTACCTGTAACCTGCCGCATAGTAGTAAAAGCAGCTCAGGTATGCCTTCGTATTGGGAAAAGCAGATGGAATGTTGAAAAGCCAGCTCTGTCAGCATCTTTGGCATGAAGTTTTACTCAATTGAGCAAAATGAACTTCGGCACTTGAATAGGTAGTGGTGATGCTAGACCGTTTCTTGCCAAGCGCTTACCTTTCATCTTTGTGAGCTCATAAATTTGGAACCCTGTGGCCTGGGGCGGCCAAATTTTGCACAGAGAATGTCTTTTGTATGCATAAAGTGTATGCAAACTATGAATCAAATCGGTCGAAAACCAAAAAAAGTTCACCCCATAGGGGTACGTCCCCCCTTAATTCCGGTGCATGAAACCGACCTTTTTTATACCTATATCTACATACTTGGAAAAATATTACGTGAGTATGACAATCGGAACAGCAGTTACCTTTCTGCGAAACTCTGTCGTAAGGAAAAGGTTAAAGTGATTTTAGTTTTCTTATCTCTCTTTGCATATTCCACATCCACATTGGTTTTAGATTGGGAGATTTAGTGCCACAATTTGATGTGTTTGTTGGTTGTCTGCATATTTCTTAAACTGGCAATTTTTCTTGTAAAATTTCCAAGTATTCAACACCTTAATAGGTATTTTGCCAGTTGGTTTTTGCATTGCCGTGTCAACAAAATCCAGACACATAAATAAAGAATTCCAAAATCCAGGATTCTTAGGATTTTGGCTAATATTTATGAAAGCTGCCTAATCCTCTGACAAATATTAATTCCAATTATTGTTACAATCTATGCATCAAATCTCAATCTTCAGATAGTCCAGTTTTGTCCGATCCAGTTAAAACTGGTTTGGAGGCATTCCAATGATCGGCCAATCATCAGGTAACAAATAAAAAAAAGATGGGAAAGTAGCAGCAACAATAGCATTGTTAGTGGGACATGACCATTATGCATTCCAATAACAATCAGCTGATGGAACTTGTTTCTTTAATTTTAATTTTTTTTCTGGATCGTAACAGTGGTGGTATTTAGGTATGAGTATGTTTCGTGAAGTCACCCTGAAATTACGATGGCAAACCGATGAACGGTGAAAGAATGCATCACAGCCAGAAGAAGGTGGAATAACCTGTATGTCCCTTTGACGGCCCCCTATCCTGTCCTTCTTCAAATGGAATCCTTTACGAAGGATGATCAATAATTATTGAGACTCGCAAATTTTGACCGGATCAATTTCAAATATCTACACATGTATTTGAGAAATGGTGTTTTGAAAGAATGTCTGAAAAATTGGGCTTGATTGCTTTCTAGTTTTGTAAAAATTAACAGTTTTGTATAAACGTCTTTGAGATATCTTCCAAGTGCAAACATTCAAAGAAAATTCCGTGAAGCAGATGCCCTTTAAAGGTTTTTGAGGCCAAAAAACCCTCTGACCACTATTGCATGCTCTGTGCGTGGAAAAATAGAAAAAGTGAACCGAAATCTCCGCAAAAAAACAAGAGACATGCACCAAAAACAGAGAGGCCAGCTGACATTTGCCGAAAAGCACACAATTCCGATCCAAAGGACTTTTATTTTGGACTGAATTTGAAATTTGGGGTACCCTCGAGTCGTTCATAGGTTACGGAGCAATTAACATGCGTCATTTGTGTCAACAGAAGGTCCCTTCTTTCCAAAATGCTCGGACATGCCATGCATTTGTTTTTACATGATGAATTCATTCACTTTTCATTCATTCACGCCACGAGGTCCGAACCTCGTGGCGCAGTGGTTAGCGCATTGGACTCCCACCCAGGTGGACCGAGTTCGATTCCCCGTCGGGGCACGAAATTTACTGTGGCACAAATGGTGCATCCTCCCTCGGCGAGGCACAGTAAATGAGGTCGGAAAGAGAGACTTAGTGGCCAGTCTCTTAGTCCTTCGGATGGGACTTTAAGAAGGAGGTCCCGTGTGCAGCATCACACTGTGCACGTTAAAGAACACCTAGCTCCAGTCCAAGAGAGGCTGGCAGGTAACAATACACAGAAGCCACACAATTTCCAATAGTGCTGTCCGGTCATCCTGCGGGTTGGCTTATAGCCGAAAACTGGTAGCACGGATGGCTGTGGTCGGCCTGGAGCGGTGTGGGTGCTGGAGCAGTTGCACTGACCAGTGTATGCCGGTCCCCGCCGAAATCAGCTAAACCGACCACAGTAACACTGCAAGAACTCCCCCTGCCACATGCCAAGAAGGCGTTCGCAGGTGTAGAATAATAATGTAGAATAATAATAACTTTGTTGTTGCTCATGCCTGCAATTTCAATTTTACCCACTCAGCAAAAATTAGTCGAAAGTCATTCATGAAATTAACGATTTTGACAAAACCAAATTAGTTATCAAACCCAAATTTTTCAGGTGATATTTCGAAAGACCACTGTAGGAATGCATGATAAGAAATTTGAAAATTACTCAACTTGAAATATGCGAGTCTCAATAATTATTGATCAACCCTCGTATATCTTTGAAGACCTGCAGAGCTCCGCATTTCTCTGTATGCTTACAAAAAACAAAGGCCCATGTTCCAGGAGCAAAAATTGAATCCAGGGGGGATGTCCCCGAAATAAAAATCAAAACTGAAAGATTTCTGCATTCATTTGGCTTAGTTTTCTGCTACTTTAGCAGAGAGAAAATGGAACGAAAAAAATATTCTCTTCTTTAGAATTATTCTACCACACCACACCACCACTGAGTGGTCGCACATGAGCATTGTTTGTGACTATCAAGAATTCTTTCTCTCTTTCATTCTCAAATTTAATTGAAAAATTGGAGAGAATACAAAGAAAGGCTGCTCGCTTTGTATCTGGGAGATATGCACCATTAGATAGTGTCTCATCCATGTTGGAAAACCTTCAGTGGAACTCCCTGGCCTCACGCAGAAAAATCTCAAGACTGGGAGGTCTATTTCTCGGACTAAACAATGTTGGTGGTTGGTCAAATATAAAAGAGTTTTTAGCTCCTGCTAGCTACTTTGGTAGGCATGACCATGATTTTAAACTCCGAGCACAGTGCTCCCACAAGGATGTTGGAAAATATTCTTTTGTCACTAGAACCGTCAATGAATGGAATCTGCTACATCCTAGTGTCTTTGGAAATGGTGAGGATATTAGTCTGGCTATCTTTAAAAGCAATGTAGGGTCATGGTCGGCCGAACAACATGGAATATTATGACCTACTTTACTATTTCGATGTTACAAATTTTAAGTTATACAACTAGTTGATGTCATCCGAGTGCATTCATTCTTTGTTTATTCATGCTATCCCTCATTGCTGATTTGCGCCAGGGCCTTGCCCATGCAAATTAACCTTCAATTAAATTAAATTAAAATTTCCTCTTGCACACGGCAAACATCAACAACATTCAATGCACTGCCGTTTCCTTGATCCTCATCTCTCTTTCTCTATTACTTATATTTCAGTATCAGGGCAATGACACGTTAGACTTGGATATACCGACCTATCTGGAAGCAAAGCTGTTTTGCACAACAGTTGGCAAACTGATCTGGCTTTTCTTTCAACCATTGTTCTATGCATTGAGACCAGTCATCATTAGCCCAAGGAAACCTTCTCTATTGATTATCATAAACAATGTTCTCCAGATATCATTCAATGCATTTGTTATCTACTTTTTTGGTAAGTTCTGCTCTGGACTGAGAAGTGAGAAGCCAGCCTTCTATTTACTCCTCCGGACACCTGGCCACTGGCCCTCCGATCTCTGGCACCATATTAAATTGCAGGCCCAGAAGTCCTAGCATTGTTTGCATTTCCAAACAATCAGTGGTTAAATTGTAAAAGAATGACGAGGAGGCGCACGAGGTCTTGGCCGGAGCCCCAGCTGGGTTCCAAAGAGCAGAGCCCCTGGCAGGTGGTCTGTGAATGGAGTCCCCCAGATGCAGGATCTGGGCAGAGCTACAATGGGGTTCTAAGGAGCAGGGCCCCCGGCAGGGGTCTGCGGACGGAGTCCCCCAGATGCGGAATCTGGGCAGAGCTCCAGTGGAGTTCCAAGGAGCAAAGCCCATGGCAGGGGGTCTGGAGATGGAGCCCCCCAGGTGTGGAATCTGGGCAGTGTTCCAGTGGGGTTCCAAGGGGCAGACCCCCTGCCAGGGGGTCTGGGAAAGGAGTCCCCCAGATGCAGGATCTGGGCAGAGCTGCAGCGGGGTTCCAAGGAGTAAGAGCCCCTGGCAGGAGGTCTGGGGGGACGGAGTTCCCCAGATGCAGGATCTGGGCAGCGTTCCAGTGGGGTTCCAAGGGGCGGAGTCCCTGACAGAGGATCTGGGGTCGGGCGTCCCCCAGATGCAGGATCTGGGCAGTGTTCCAGTGGGGTTCCAAACGGCAGAGCCCCTGCCAGGGGGTCAGGGAATGGAGTCCCCCAGATGCAGGATCTGGGCAGAACTCCATTGGGGTTCCAAGGAGCACTGCCCCTGGCTGGGGGGTCTGTGGATGGAGTCCCCCAGATGCAGGATCTGGACAAAGCTTCAGCAGAGTTCCAAGGAGCTGAGCCCCTTGCAGAGGGTCTGGGGGACAAAGTCCCAGAGGTGTAAGAAATTTTGCAATTTCAGCATGCGTTTATGGCCCGTCGTCGATCTCGGCCAGGACTAGATTGACCAGAATGGGCAACGTTTTTCAGTTTGCAGGACTCGTTTTTGCCACCATCATCATTGGGCCTCTGCTTTGCAAGACAAAATAAACACAAACGAGGATATAAATTTATTGAGGTTGAGGTAGATGTCTCTGGGGCTGTGTGCGGTTGATGAATGATTCATTTGTTACAACACCAAAACTACTTTGGGGCCTTCCCTTCCATTTTTATGAACTGCCTCATTAAAAATTGACTTTTATAAAAAATGGAATGCAGAGCAATTGGAGCTCATGAAAATTTTTTACAGCGTGGATGTTTTAAAAGTATCCCTCATATCTCAGTTTTCAGTCATCTCACAGCAAAAATCTCGTTTTCACCGGCAGTACCTTTTCACACAAATTCGACAACAGAGTTCGACCATTTAAATACTCCTTAGTGAGTCATGATCTCGCACAACATGCTTGAACTCCAAACTTGCATCCACAAGAAATATTTTGTGTTTTCAAGTGGTCCCATATCACCGAAACACATATTTGACTATCGGAAAAGTTTTGAATATTATCCAATTTGACCGGCCAATGAATGCTGAATTTTTTATTCCTCCAATAACGCGCGAAGCCAGCAACAACTTCGAAGTGAATTGCTGCAATGAACGCACATGCATGCAGTTGAGGATGCAGACCAAAAAGCGATGCGTCTACTACCTTAGTGATTCGAGTAAATCGAGGTTCGAGCAGCGCACAGGGTGTTACGATAAGCCCTCTCAGTTTAAAGAACAAATGATAAACTCGCTTTGCCCGAATTAGCCCATTTTACTTCAAAAACACTACTCACTGTTTAAAGAATCATAATGGGCAGAATTGAACAAAACTTCTGCCTAGGCCTGTTGCCTATAAGATTCTGATTATCAACGGTGCTGCATGGTCACGGTGTTGAAGTTGCTCCAATGTGATTCAGATGCCATAACACAGAGGATGGTGCAGGTGGAAGGCCAAGCAAAGGCTTGCAAAAAAATTAGCACACACGTCAAGTCAGCAATCTGAGCCAAACCATTTTGTAAACAAATCTGCAAAAAGAACTTTACAATCGGCAACTACCTCCGCATCGTTGAGTCGCAGCATCTTCAATCGCCACATTTCAAGCCGCCCCATCTCCAGTCACCGCATCCGCTCATCTCGTGACGTGTTTTCTGCCATTATTACGCAGCCATTCAAAGAAAAAATAAAATCTCACAAAAATTGAGTAGGCCCTGGTACAAGAAAGAAAGCAATGAATGTGGCAGCTCGAAATGCAGCGGATGCGGCAAGGCAATGGAGTGGTGGCAGCTTGATATGCAGCGGTTGAAAATGTGGCGACTGAAGATGCGGTGACAAATGCCAATGGTATAAAGTTTAACCTTGAATTTATTAGCTTTTGTTGTTTTATGGTTTTTACGCAAACGATTTCGGTGACACAATGTTTAATTGATCTCTAGAGGTGTTCCCGTCATGCATTCTGGAAGTGGAAATTTTTTATTTTCATTCCATGCTCATTTTTTCTCCTTCAAATAAGGCTGATGAAAATCTTCAGGATCAGTTGGATCATGAAGCTGACAAATATGCAGGTGTTCTAAAGCTTGTTTACACGTGAGCAATTTTGCCCGTCCGTTAGTATTGTGGCAGCAAAAAAGCAACTCGTGGCCAAAATACTGCACCGCAAAACCGAAAAACAGGGATACTTTTATAAAAACCACCCTACATAGGTACCAATTTTTAAAAATACTCATCTACTGATGCAGAGTTTCTTAAGGTATGCGACACGGCGCAATATCGCACAGTGCGCAAAATTTCAAAGTGCTGTGAGTATGTGATGAAAAATGTTAAAAAACCTGGCACTGCTGTGTGGCCAATGCTCCCATTTCTCGGCACCATCCTTGGCATCATGCTGTCAATTATGCATGTTGTGTTATCAAGACAAAATGATGCTGTGATCCATTAGCTCATGAATAAAGTCGCCATTTTACATTCAAATTCATTGGCTTTGGAAAGATGAAAGCTTCCTCAAAAACTGTTCCACAAGTTGAATGGAAGTTCTGGCTGAAAAATTGCACAATCGACGAAAAATGTCCTTAACACATCGCCTTTTTGCGATGCGTGTTCGTGTTTTTATGTCGAAATTAAACTGTGATCCATTATATCACTGATAAAATCAGTCAGAAGCGTTGGAATGCAATGATTTGGGATTTTGGAAAGGTGAAAACTTCTTCTAAAACTCTTCCACAAGTCGACAGGAGGTCACATATGGCAGAAAAATTTGCGCAAATTAATGAAAACCTGCCGCAGGAGCTGAAAATTTATGTCATGTTAACTTCACTAATTCCATTTCTGGCATGGTTTCTGAGTTTTATCTGTGGAAAGTTTTCGATTATTGTGGTCACCCAGAGTCACGTATTTCTCAGCTTTAATCCACAAAAAGTTTCATGAAAATCTCTTGATTCTTGGATCAAGAGCAAGTTGAGTTTTTGTGGGTGTCCTGTCGATTTTGTCCACAGCGCCAATCGGAATTTTGAGAAAAAGAACCGTCCACTGCTGTGACGTCACATTCTCACTAGCCGTCCTTGTGTTCTCAGAGGCACCGGACAAGGTCCTTCTACCCAGCGATGCTTACACTCTTTTCAAGAGCCTTTCGCAATTCCTTCATAAGTCATGGACGATGTTATGGCAGGGCCTTACAATTTCGTTGTTGTTTAGGCCAGTGATTAAAGACTGCCGAACGGCGTTACTTCCCACCCTGCTTGTGCCGGAACGCCATTCTGGCCTGCCCTGACCGTTGCCTGTTCGGGCCCTCCCATATACAGCGCGGATGGGTTCCGCCAGTTACCCGAGGTCCGGTTCCATGCACTGGAACACTGCCGGCCGGTGGGTCGAGAGTGGTAATTCGGGTGGCAATCATTGTAGGTTGTTTCTCAAAATCTGAAACATGTCACAATAAATTTCCGACGCACCAGCTGCCTGGAGTGGTTACTCCGGGTTAAAGCTGATCGTGAGGACCTGAGTTCACTGCACAAGTTTTTCTTTGTAATTCTCCTGACAAAAGCAAGCCATCCTGGTCCCCGGGCCCCGGGTGATAAAATATATTACAGTCCATTTCAAACTTGATGTCCTCTGTGGGTTGAATGAACTCCGATTGATGAGAAATGATGGGAGTGAGAGGGGTATCAAAAGCAGGGGTGAACAGTTTGCATCCGCAATGTTCGCACCACGAAATGGCTTAAGTTCAATTTTTGAATTTTTGAGGGTGAAAGAGAAAATGGGGCTTCTTGTTTTCAGGGTCAGGATTTTTTCAAACATTAAAAAAAAATCAAAAAAAAATTCAAAAAACAATTCCAAAAAAAAAAATTTTGTTTTCAAAAAAAAATTGTTTTAATTTTTTTATTTGAGAATGCAAAACGAATGCCCTCAGAATTTCACACGAATGCTGAGGCAATAATTGTCACCCGTCTTGGACAGTGATCCAGCATTTCATGGACAGCTCAACAGCGCTACATCACTCTTTGGCATAAACATCATTGAATCAGAACCAGTGGAATGCGCTTCCTTGATTCAATGAAAGTATCGCATGCCATAGATTTTAGTATGAAAGTTGAAGATGATTGTAAGTGAAATTTCAATTTCAAAATGCCCTCTCCTCCCCGATTTGCCAAGCGATTTTCATTGATCCCAGATGGAAAATTGATTTTCTTGTTTGGCCTTCCGTTTTTGATGTCCGGATTCCGTATTTGGTGCCAGAAAACGTTGAAACAAAAATGCTCCGGCCAATCATGAAAAATTGAACACAACAGGATTTTGGACATCCATGCCACCATTGGCGACGTTTCATTTTAAAATCCTGAGGACATCAAGTTTGGTATAGACTTTAGGTATGATGTGAGGCCATTCCCATCTTGAAGCATAAGCATAACATGGCACTCATCTGGAGAGATGGACCCACCCTGAACCACTTTCAATTGAACACCTGAAAGAATCTTTTATTGCCAGAAATCCAGGAGGATATGGTTTGGCGATGTTGTGTCGTCTGCTGGGACCAACTCAGTTTCCTTCAATCATGCATCCAGCAGATGAAGAGGGGTGCTATTCCTCTGAAACAACATAGTTGTGATTTCACACACCTTGAGACTTGAGAGGGAGATGCATCATCAAAGCAGCACTGTGTTGCTCCTTACTTGCTCTCATCAGGCCATCAGCTAGTGTTGCAGTTTGCAAATTGATTCAGAAAATGATCTTATCTTCTTTGACACTTCCTTTTGTCTTGTGTGTCATTCACTGCTGTTCAACATGTGGCCTCATCTCACCCAGCTCATGTGTTGTATTCTGCTGTCACAGAAATGTCAACCTGAATCTGTAATCTGGCCAGGAATTGAACCCTTTCAGGCCCTTTTGCATTAGAAGCGAGTGCTGTTCGACCGTGTTCTGCTCTCTTGTTCCTCCTTCCATCTTTGCAAGATGTGTCCTCGGAAATGCTCGACACTGCAGATGTTAACAAACTGTTCACAGTGGGTTGGAAACTTGGAGATGACTGTGTTTGACACTGAAATATCACCTTCACCGGGAATTTCGACGATTTTGTCTCCATAGTGTGAGATGAGTAGATATTTCGGTCGCATCACGCGTCCGTCATCAAGACTAGACGTGATTGAAAGCGGCAACGTTGCATGATGATGTGTCTCCAAAGACCAACCTCTCCCAGCGCCTTTGGAGGCACTTCTCAACTTCCATGTTCTTCATGTTCTCTCCTAAGATTGCTATCCACTGACTGAGGCTGGCTGTAATAAAAAAATTCAACTGTGTCTTTTCTCCGAAGCAAAGTCAGGCCTTTATCCCCTCGTCCTTGGTGGTGTTTCATTTCTTGGGTGTCGACTTTGCATCAGGTGTGGCTGTCAGGTATCATCTTTTCTTTGAGGATTTGACCATGACATTTGCTCCTTCTGGTTTGCCCAAACTAAAGCCCTTTAAACTTACAAGTACTGAGTACTTGCTTGCTGTTATTCTCTTATGTCCTCTGAGTTCCTTTGTCGTTTGTAATAATACTAATTGGGCACTAACCTACGTTTTTCTTCTCCGAATAGGTGTACGTGTTTTTGTCTATCTTCTTGGTGGTTCATTGCTGGCCATGGGTGTCCATCCAGTTGCAGGCCATTTCATCTCAGAACATTACATGTTTCGTAAGGGATTTGAAACATATTCATACTATGGATCACTCAACTGGATAACATTCAACGTTGGATACCACAACGAACATCATGATTTCCCTGCCGTCCCTGGATCACGACTTCCAGAGGTTGGTCAGTTTGGTGGCTTCTGGTTTCAGCTTGCTTTAGTGGTGGGCCTACAGACAGGCCTTTCTGTAATGCATTTAGGACTAATTGGGCAATGTGCATCTCAAAACCTTCTTTTAATGAGGTGTACTCTGCCCACCAAAATGCCAGAAAAAAGAAAGATAGTGATATACCTACCTGACTTGGTTTATTCGACTGATAGCTACCGTGCAACGTACCTGGTCCTGATGATGACAAAATGGATGACAGCATTCAAATGCATTGTCATCAAATGTAGGTAGGGGGAGGGAAGGAACTTCCAGGAAACAATTGACTGTGGAACCAGTTATTGGGGGTGATCTATTGGAGACAGATCCTGATGCTTGGGATCAATTAGGAGATGCTATGAGAAGATGCAAAGAAAGCGAGGCTTTGCAAAATATTAAAAACTTCAGGGTGGTCGAATTCAATTCGTTTCATGTCTTTTTTTTTTAATCTTTCGAAAAATTAATTTCTTGGAACAGCTCTGCTTTATGCATTCTGTGTTCCATGCTGTTGTTTTCTTATGTTTTCTGTTCAATTTGGCTCCAAACAAGACAAGGCTGGATGTCCCTCTCCCTCAGAGTAGAATTCCATAATCAAACCTGGATCACCTGGCTGTGGCTGACACATTTGAAAAGGAAGCTTACTATTCTGATGCAGCAGAGAATGTGTGCTCAAAAGAAGAGCAAAGAGCTCTCTTTGTAACCCCCTCCTTCTCCCCCAGTGATTCACCCAATGATTCCGTCGTCTGAAATTGGGTATTGTTTCTGGAACTGCTAAATGATTTCATGGACTTTTTTTGGATTTTAAGAAATGAAAAGTGATATGAAACCACATTATGCCATTCTCGTTTTTTTGAACAATTCGTTCGGGCATTGTTTTTGTTTTTCTCATTTTCTTCCACTTTCCTTTGTCATGTGTCCTTTTTTACTTTTCTTTTTTCTTTCTTTGTTTTCCCCTTGAACAGGTAAAGAAGATTGCACCTGAATACTATGATAATCTGCCTCATCATACCTCATGGTCAAAAGTTCTCTATGATTTTGTAATGGACCCAGAAATTGGCCCATACGCAAGGATAAGGCGGAGGAATGTTGGTTTGGACAAGGATGATAAGAAAGCTGGAGACAACAACTGAGACAGAAGAGACAGATGGACATTTGATCCCGAAGTTGGGGTGGGTGGTTTGGGATTCTTATTTTGATGGCTCAATACCCACCCACCCACCCAGGCTGGTCGGGGCTTCATTCATTGCATTCACTCCCCTCCATCCTCACCCCCACCAGCAGCAGAGATGCATTTACACTTGCATTTGACTGAAGTGATGGAGAAGGGGGGATGGGGATGGGGAAGAAGAGCGGAGAAGTGCACAAACAAGCCAAACGAACTCAACTGCAGAAAAAGAATATTGTTTATAATTATTTCCCAAATGATTGAAAAATTCAGAGATGAACATGCTGTTGTTCTTATTTTCTGTTCAATTTGGCTCCAATATTAAGCAAGGCTGGATGTCCCTCTCCCTCAGAGTAGAATTCCTATAATCAAACCTGGATCTGGCTGTGGCTGACACGATTTGCAAATTTTTTGGCACAGCTTACTAGGTACCTGATGGAGCAGAGAATGTGTGCTCAAGAAGAGCAAAGACTCTCATGTCTCTATCTCCCTCCTGGTCTCCCCCAGTGATTGACCTTTGACCTCAATGATTACAGAGCGTCTACAACATTGGGTAATGTTTCTGGTAAGGCTAAATGATTTCATGGACTTTATGTTCTAGGAGTCAATTCCTAAGAAATGAAAAGTGATATGAAACCACATTGCATGCCATTCTCGTTTTTTTGAACAATTCGTTCGGGCCCTTGTTTTTGTTTTTCTCATTTTCTTCCACTTTCCAAGTCATGGTCAATGTTTACTTGGGCTTTTTTCTTTCTTTGTTGGCCGAAACCCTTGACTCGGAGTCAAGAAGATTGCACCTGAATACTATGATCAAGTCTGCCTCATCATACCTCATGGTCAAAAGTTCTCTATGATTTTGTAATGGACCAGTGTGCAAATTGACCTCTATACGCCAGGATAAGGCGGAGGAAAACCATGGTTTGGACAAGGATGATAAGAAAGCTGGACGACAATTAAAGCTGAGACAGAAGACGACAGATGGACATTTGATCCCGAAGTTGGGGTGGGTGGTGTGGGATTCTTAGTTTGATGGCTCAACTACCGCACCACCCACAGGCTGGTCGGGGCTTCATGTCATTGCATTCACTCCCCTCCATCCTCACCCCCACCATGCAGGAGAGATGCATTTACACTTGGATTCTGACTAATTTTTGGATTCTACAGGGGGGACTGGGATGGGGAAGAGAGCGGAGAAGTGCACAAACAAGCCAAACGAACTCAACTGCAGAAAAAGAATATTGTTTATAATTATTTCCCAAATGATTGAAAAATTCAGAGATGAAATGCTGGGACTACTCTGAATCTGAATATTAAGTTGTTTATTTATTTATTTATTTTTGTTTTGGAATGTTGCTTTTTTCCTGCATTTGTGGAGCATGGAGCACCACATTTCTTTGAATTACCTATTGTGAAAGTCAAGCTACAGTTCTTTCTGGCTTTACTCTCCTTACCTAGCAAACTAAACATGATGTCAACTAACTCTAGCCAAGAATCTTCGATGTCTGTTCAGTCATCTGCTGCACTTACGAGTTATACATGATTGCTACCACCCTGGAAAACCTGGAATACTCAGGGAATTTTTTTCGCACCCTGGAAAACCTGGAAAACTCAGGGATTTTTGGAAAAAACCCTGGAAACTGAAAATTTCCAGAAAAACCAGCCAAAAAATGGAAAACAGAATTTCATTTCATTTTTTTAGTTTACATTTTTTTTAAATTTCCAACGATGACACCTGAAGAACATTCTTGTCTTGCAATTTTTGTCTGCACCCTCCCATTTTTGTCTTGTCCTCGGATAAAACCTTGGAAAAAAGCCCTGGAAAAAACTGAGAATCCTTCTGGAAAACCTGGAAAATTCAGGGAATTCCGATTTTTCAAAACAGTGGCAACCATGTTATAGTGATACATGTGATTTTTCATTTTGAAGATTTATTTGCATGTGATGCAACACATCCAGATCAAATCAAATCAGGCATCAATTCCATTCTATATTGCCAACGGGGGAATAGGTACCCACCTTCGCAAAATGAACATTCTTTGTTTCAGTGCAGATTTTGATGAAATTTTGTGGAGATGTTAAAACGATGAGGGCAGAGTCTGTGGAACATTTCAACACTATCTCTCTTGGTTCTCTCACAATGCCTACGCAATTTAAACTTTTTAGCGATAGTTATCAATGAATAAAAAAATTGGGTGAAAACTACTAACTCAAAATTTGGCCTACAGATCGAGCCGAAATTTTAATGTTTTCACCTTTTTAGTCATGCCTAATTTCTTTGTCTTTTGTGCCTCTGCATGACACATTTTGCAGTTTTTAGTGAAAGTAAAAAAAAAAGTGGCAACATGAAAAGAGTACTCCCAAAAGAGGCAGGCAGGTCATTTGACATTTCATTAAAATCAAGTTCGGTATGATGTTGGGAAAAGAACTTATTCATTCTCTGTCTGTCCGAAATTTTGATAGATATGTACATACGCAAATTTGTGTTTAGATAACTATTTGACAAAGTGTAATCAGGGTTTTTAAAAATGGTATCCGGGATGTATGTGAAGTAACAAATAAGAGTAGTATACAATCAAACCACGTGAATGAGATAGTCATTCATTCATTCCGGTGTTGTGAGGTGAGACAGTCATTCATTGATTCATTCCGGTGTTGCCAAAATGTTTTTGTCTCACACCTGTATTACCACCCCTTCCTCTCTCCTCCCACTTGCTTTCCAACATTACATTGCATTTGTGTATGTGTGTAGTGAACTGACTATTTATTTCCTTTTTCCTCTAAACTTTGGTTTGCAATTCTCCCAGGCCCCCAACTTGTTTGTTTGTTATGTCAAAAGATTGTTTGATGAGACTCTGCCCACTTGATCTTGCTACAAACATTGGAGCAAGTATCACACAAATCAATCAATGCGTATTAATAATCGATACATAGGCCTATAATATGTTATGATCCGTGCTAACATACCTACATCAATCGACTGGTTGGGACTGGTGTAGAATTTGATGTTGGACCATGACATGATGCGGTGCTCCCCTTCAAAAAAAAAAAGGTTTCATACTTTTAATCCACCCCAGGTGACTCTTGGCAGGCTGACATTTTTCCAGGAAATGTCAGTTTTGAGGTGAGGGAGGAGCTGTTGTGCAACTACAGCTACCTATATCCCTGAAAAAGAACCCTACAATGAGTCCCCTGACAAAAAAGTGGGGTGTCTTACCAATCCAGTGTAATCTGCCCCCACCCCCAGCAGGGCAGTGATGTGACAGGTTTTTTTACTTTCCTCATAATGATAGAAGACTGACTGCTTCTCCTTAATTATGCTTTGCCATACGACTGGCCTCTCACTTACGGGGGTTCAAAATTCGGTTATGCGGTTTGTTTTTCTTTTGTTTTTTTTTTCCGTTCCACCTTTTTGTCCTGCATGGATGCTATCTCAGAATATGTGGTGACATCGAATGAAACACAAGTTAATTTCAAACGAACACCAGTTGCATAATGAAGGATGGTTTTCTTGGCAGTTGGTGCTTTTGAACTCGCAAAATTTTTCTAAAGTACCACATTGATTCGAGTTCTCAAATTTGATTTGAATGACTAAAGCACCCCACCCCACAACTGACTTCTTTAAATGCCTTCTTCACCTGAAACTGGTAAGATCTGTTATGAATTTTGTGCAACACTTGAGTAGGTACTTCAGCTCACAAAATGACAACATTGGTACCTACCTACCTACCTAGATGATTTTGTGTAGGTAAGATAGGTACCTGCATGAAATGGAGCTAAAACAAAGGAGAAAAGGCACTATGGTTTGAAAAATTGTTATTTTTGATAATTTCAGCAAGTTCCTTGCCCAAAGATCCACAAGTCGCCAAATTTTGATCTTTTTAACCCTTGTGAGCTGAGAAAAGGCACATGGAAGACTAAAAAGCTTTGAGTCAAACGCAAGAAAAGAAAATTGCTATTTTTCCGAAAAAAAATTTTTGTTTGTTTTTAATTATTCACGACAATGACAATAGTGATCGGGCAACAACTTTGATGAAATGCATGTATACATAGTGGATAACACCGAGTGGATAACACCTGCAGAGTGGATAACACCTGCAGCAGGCTGACTGCCCAATCTTAACATGAATTCTGTAGAAATAGCCCCACAAGAGAAGATTGAAAACTAGCAAATAGCAGGGGTTGTCAAGTGACTTTTGGGAAACCCTGTATGTATCTCAGACGTCAATTGAGGAGATGTCAATCAAACCTAAAATTTTCAAAGAGCACTGCACGATTTTTTGGTCAATTTTCACAATTTTTATTGTCACCAACTAAATCAACTTGATTCCCATTTTCTTGTTCCAAACTTAAACATGCTATTTCTCTTCCACACTCTGTGTGTGATCAGCAAGAGGGGACCCAATTTTGGTCACCTCTGGTTTTATTTAACTCTCTCTTCCTCACTCCCACCGTCTCTCTCCTTGGTTTCATCTGTCGCAGCAAAGACAGGCGAAAAGTATTTATTTCTAGTTGCAATAGGCTTTTGAAATTCATAGCGTTCTAAAAGTTTGATGTTTTGATGCTCTTAACTGCATCATTTAATTTGAAGGGAGAGGATAACATATTTTGAGGATAGAAGATAATCTATTTTAAAGGGAGAGAGCAGATAATTTATTTTGAAGAGAGAGGATCATTTATTTTGAAGGAGAGGATCATTTATTTTGAAGGAAGTGGATCATTTATTTTGAAGGAGAGGATCATTTATTTTGAAGGAAGAGGATCATTTATTTTGCAAAGAGCACAACAGTTGTTTTGAGGGGAAAGGTTAATTTGTTTTGAAAGGAGAAGATAATTTATTTTGAATGGGGAAGGATCATTTATTTTGAAGGGAGAGGATAATTTCATTTTGAAGGGAGAGGATAATTTCATTTTGAATGGAGATGATAGTTTCTTTTGACGGGAGAGGATAATTTATTTTGAAGAGATAGGATCAGTTATTTTGTGAGGAAAGGATAGTTTGTTTGCCCAGGTGAAAGAAGCTTTTTTCACTTTTAACCTGTCAGGGAGGTATTTCTACGAATAAACACCAATCCATGTTGTTGCCAAAGTTTGAGAGGGAGGGAGGGAAAGAGAGAGAAGCAAAAGATCACACGAGTGGTGTTAGTCCCAATTTTAGTAAAATTTTAAGGCTTTATTTCTGCTGATCAATAAAGAAAAAAAAAAATAAATTTTGGTCCAAGTGACTGGAAAAATATTCCCATCAAAAGCTGCATATGTAATTTTGGAGATGAAAATTTTGTAGCAGAACATTCTTTTTTTCTGAATGGGGAGGGGATGGCCTTGCATCATTTTACACAATGTTCTCACTCTCAACCAGCATTCTCTCCCAGCCAAATGTATCCACGACCAAGTGTCTCGTGGTTAGATGGGGTGTCCCCATTGGAAATACTACACTGCATTGGAAATACTTTTCACTGCATTTCCACATCATGCTTTTTTCTTGCATTTATTTTCCACTCCTTGTTTTATTTTTTTTCTCTTCGATGTAAATCTGCTTAACTTTTGACCTTTGCTTACCTTTAACCTTATCCTTACCAAAGCCAACGTCATCCATCATTCTTCTCGACAGTTTACTACCCAGCGAAGGATCCGTTTCTTTTCACTTATCTTTTGTCTCCGTCATTCATATTAATTTTCTCTGAATACATCCTTTTTTTTTTTGTTTCCTATTGTGCTCTTTTGTTGTGAATTATTGACCTATTGTCTTACCAGGCCCGGTTTCAGGCCATGTTCGACTGCAGGCCTGAAGTCAAATTGCCGCCCTCATTTTTTGTTTCGAATGGTCCATGGTAAAGTGAAAAAACTGTGCAGCCGAAGAAGCGTTGCGCGAAGCGCAATGCCAGGGGAGGGGTTCGGGGAGGGGGAAGGGAAGGGAAGAAATTTTTTAAAAACGTAACCTCAAATGGTGCTCAGAATGCTCACTTTTTTTTTCAAAAAACTCAGCATTTTTTCTCAAAACTCCAGTATGCACCCCTTCGGTTGAAGAGCTGCGTGGATTGGAAAATCAAGATTGGGAGGCATATCGACATTTATTTCGACATGAATCACATGCGCATTGATTGCTCAGTTCCGCCAGTTCAGGCAACTAGACTTTTGAAATTACAGCATGAGGCGTTGACCCCGCCTTCCGCCTGGATGACTGGACTGGGATGAGGCGCAGTCCGGTCCTTGAGGTTGCGGGCACACAGAGAATTTTATTTGAGAAACTTATCAACCTTATCCTAGTCCTGGGGATGAGATGAGGCCGTGTTCTCGCCGAATTGAAATTGACGATTTTTTCTGTTTGTACCAAGAGAAAAACACAAGCCAGAACATCGCATTCGCATGGGTTTGTCAAAGACTTTATGCATTGTTGAAAGTTAAAATGTTTGCTTCAAAAAAAAAAAAAAATTGCCGCCCGCCCCAAAATGCCACCCTTGGGAAAATCAGGCGTAGGCCATGGCCTAAAACCGGGCCTGTGTCTCACTTCAGTGCATGCATAGAAGCTATTTATTTATTATAAATAAAAAATTGATGAATTGTTCTCTCTGTTGAGTACCTTTTTCCCCTCCATCTCTTTCGTTGAGAGATGATTTTGTCAGCACAGGTTCTTACAACTCTGATCTGATCTGCTCTGCTCTGCTTCTAAAGGATTTCGTCCGCTTTCAAAGTTCTTGCTTGGTCTCACAGTCATCTGAAAGAGGTCAATCCCTGCTCTGCTGTCATAATAATATGTGGTAAATTACAAATCTTTTGACTTCCTTCCATTCCTTCCTAGCTTGAATCAATTACTATGAAAAGCGAGAATGACAGCACAGAAAAACACAAAATCTGGTGTCTTAATCGGGCTTCATTAATGATGATTTTCCAAGTCATGAAATTGAATCAGAAAGCATGCAGAACGATGTCATATCTTCCCTGGGTTTTCCAAGCCCAAGCATTGTATGTCTACCAACATTCCCAAGCAATTGCTCTGATTTTAAAAAAACATACACGCTCTTTATCAACATCAGCCATCCTCATACACTACTAAGAGTCTGATTGACGTGCACTTAATAAGGAATACCTCATTGAATAATAATTTCGCTTTAACCTTCTGCTTCTCAGACGACTGGGAACCCAAGCTTGCTGTTGTTTTGTTTGTTCGTTGAAGCCTTGTTGTTTTCTCTTTCGTGCTGAACTTAGTTGTTCTCAGTTGCAGTAATCAGTTTGCCAAGCCAGCAAAGATTTCTCTTCTCTTCTGTTATGTTCTGTTCTGTTCAGTGTGATGATCCAATCTCGCAACATCATTGCCCAAATTGGACACAAAATGTGTCAACTGAGTTAAATTTGTATCGATTTTCTTCGCAAACTCTGCAGTGCTTTTTCCAAATGCATCCAGAGCTGCTGAGTGCTGACTTGTACCTGCGAGTGGAGGATTTCTGTTTGCAGATAAATAATAAAGTTGAGCAGATAAATAATAAAGTTGAGCTTCAATAAGCTTCTATCGTGAAAAGTGCATCCAACTGGTCATGAACATAGGTAAATGATAACGCAGGAAGGTGTGAATGGAGGTGGCAAGACAGCCAATCCACAATGTATATGCTCCTTATCAAAAGTCTTCGAACATAGGAGTTCATTATTAACTTAGGTGCCATCCTGGCCTTGTAATCAACGACCAGCAACCACCCAGCAACACTCCCCACTCCCTTTTCTTCTGTCAGCAATCTGCATCCACACGGCAAACACATGAATGCCACAACAGCGGCAAGAGAGCGTCCATCGCAAAGAGGCATCCTCGGAGCTGTGAAGCGGAGGGGAGCGTTGCCTCCAGCCGCCAACAGATGACTTTGTCATTGCCATGTGCGATTTCCATGACGGAAAGAAATAGCGCAGGGGTGCGCAACTTCACATAAAATGCCTGAGAATTTCGAACATTTGACTTGCATGTTGCGATTTTCATGTTTCGTCTTGGCGTTAGGTCGACCGCCAGGTCGACCGGCTTTCTCGTTTAGAATAAATGACAGCATGCACCGCAAAACATCATGACACTCGTGTGAGGTGTAAAGTTGAACCAAGTCCTGTTGAAATTAGATGCACGTACAGGGGTTGTATTGTATTGTATTATTATACTCCTGCGAACGCCTTCTGGCATGTGGCAGGGGGAGTTGTTGCTTAGCGCAGTGTTACTGTGCTCGGTTTTGCTGGATTCGGTGGGATTCCGGCATAACACTGGTCAGTGCAACTGCTCCAGCATCCGCACCGGTCCAGGCCGACACACAGCCACCCGTGCCACCAGTTTTCCGGCTATTGCCAACCCGCAGGATGACCGGATAGCACTGTGGAAATTGTGTATGGCTTCTGTGTATTGTAACCTGCCAAGCCACTGTCTTGGAGTTGGAGCTAGGTGTTCTTTAACGTGCACAGTTTGATTCTGCACACGGGACCTCCTGTTTAACGTCTCATCCGAAGGAGACGAGGGACTTGGCCACTAAGCCCCCTTTCGGCAGCACAACCAGGGGTACAAGGGTGGTCTCCCATCCAAGTGCTATTCTGGCCCAACGTTGCTTAACTTCGGTGTTCTGATGGGAACCGGTGCAAGCCACACGGTATGCGCTGCCGAGGGTTGTTGGAATACGTATATCTGATGCACGTACGAGGGTTGTTGAACAAGTTTCTTCCTTTGCAATGAAATTCTTGTTTTTTGGAGATTTTCTGCCACGGCAAAAATATCTGATCAATTTGGAAGTTATCAGGTGATTTCCAGATCTCACTGGTCTTCAATTTATTGCAATAAACACGAGAGGCCCTCAAAAATGAACAAATAGAGTACCAGTAACTGAGAAATGGAACTTTTTCACAGGAACACAAGATTCATTGATCCAACTGATTCCAGACAAAAATGTCAATTTTCTGTGTTTTAATTAAATGAGGTTCACACCAACGGTACAGTCAGCAGACATATGTGGATGCGATTGCAACACGGGCTATTGCACTCTAGGTCTTTTGGATTTTGTGTTTTGGTGAACAGATCTTTTCATCAATTGTTCAGTTTGTTCAATTCTGCTGCCTCTGATACTTTTTTCAAATTGCAATAATATTAATAATTTGCATCGGATTGATCCAGAAATCACTGATAACTTCCAAATTGATCAGATTTTAATGCAGTGGGATAAGAACTCCCGAAAAACAAGAGTTTCTGTGCTGATGGGTGCATGGCAAACATGTCTATCTTCCGATCTTGAGGGGTACCCTTTTTTGATTGGCCTGGGCTGGCTGGCCTTTGTTATCGAAATTGGCCCCATAGACCACCCTCCTCCCAAGTATTTTGCTTTGGCTTGCTTGTCCCACACCCTCTGGACCAATTTTGGCCCGCGGGCTGGTAGCTGTTACGTAAATTTGGGATAGATTAGGATGGAACAATAGAGCAGTTAATGGGGTTGCTTATGCCAACTCCAGGTTGTGGTAAATTTTCCCTCACCTTCAAGGCGAGAATTTATCTCTGAACTTGCGAGTTTGCATTAACCGTGCATTGCATTGATCTCTCCACCATGAGTGAGAGAGGGAGGGAGACAAGAGTTTGATATGGCTTTGGCGTATATCTGCTTGACATTCATCCACTATCTCTCAAAAGGAGCAGGCAAAAGGCAAAGTCATGTAAACGATTCTCCACTTCTGTAGATTAGATTGACAGGACCCTTCCCCACCCTTTCATCACAAATCATCCAACCAGCTGCTACATTTTCTCTTGATGAGCAAATATTTGAATTCGCCTGGACCAAAATTCAGCAATGAAAGCTGCCATGAATTGAGCTGGAGGGAGAAAAATGTACTCAAGGACTGCACAAAAGCATGGCGACTCAGTTTTGAACATATTAGTTTTGAGCAAAGTGACTGAGATTGGTATGTGCAGGCAGCAAAAAGAACCAGAAAAATTTCGCACCCTATTTGTATCGCGAATCACGCTTGCCTTCATTTTTGTACAAATTCAGGTCTTCTCCGACATTTGTAATTTTAATTTTTAAAAATCTGAAACCATTCACCCATATTTTGCAACAGGGTTTTCTTTTCCGATTTTGGCAATATAATGGTACAGAATGTCATGCGTTGGTATTGTGTTTCTTGTCTACTTTTCTCGGCCATTTCAGGCTTTATTCAAGGTGGAGGGTGATAGGGTGAATTTGGATGGCTAACTAGGGGTTTTCGGGGGAGGGTAACACGGTCAAGGGTCACTATTTTTCGTGTCTGCATTTCATTTGGCCATTTCAGGCTTATTCCTCATTTTTCAAACTGGAGATTCTGAATTTTTGTATTTTGGAGAGGCCCTACAGCACGCTTCCCTTTGGAAATAGGATGGATTCAAAGGCGACTAACTTGGGGTTTTAAGAGGTGGGGAACATTCAGCAATTTAAATTTCCGTTTTCGTGTTTCCCCATTTGGTAAATCCCACGATTTGCGTTTTTTTTCGTTTTTCTCCGATTTTGCTTGTTACACGGCATGAAGCAATGCCAGTGATGATGCACTTTATTGATCCCAATAATTTACTTGATAAATCCGGAAAAGTGGAGAAACGTTTCGTTTGATTTGCATTGGTCTGGTTCTGGTTGGTATGCATTGCTAGCAGCACAACTATTCGTACCTATATGCGAATCCAATTCGAAAGTTGAGAACTGCATCATGGTTATGGTCAGTAAAAACCAAGAATCAAAGTTTTTCGAAATGAGGCGAGATTGCGAAAGGTTTATCATCATTATTGCCATTATGCGACCGCTGATTCAACAAGAAGAGCCACGCTGCCCTGGCGTTAACACAAATTTGTAATTTGTAAACAGGCTAATTATGCGCTTTCAGAACAAAGTCAAGTTGTAACTCCACTCAACTTCAACAGTTTTCTCAAGGGCTGGTGAGCTCTCACTTTTTTTAGACCAACTATAGAATCATAAGATTGTGCTCTACTTACACAGGACTAACTGTTTTTTTGAGCACACATGAACAAAAACATGAAAAACTTTAGAAAGAGAAGATGAAATGTTTGTCTGAAAAAAGAACTGATTGGCATGAAGCAACTTGTAAAGTAAATAAATTATAAATAGACGGAGCAATAACAGTTACCCATTCTGGAATTCAAAAAAGATAAAAAAAACATTTGTTATTTTCAAACAAATCAACATTTGAATGGGAAAAGTTGCATTATTTCAACAGAACAAAAAAAAAACAAATTTAACCTGGAAAGAGAAATTAAAACTGGAAATGAGATTTTACAAAAAAATGTTTGTGGACAAATTGGTGAAGATTTTGTGATGGAGACAAGATTACTGGACAAGATGGAGAGACTTAGTGGCCAGTCTTTAGTCCTTCGGATGGGACTTTAAGAAGGAGGTCCCGTGTACAGTATCACACTGCGCACGTTAAAGAACACCTAGCTCCAAGTCCAAGACAGTGGCTGCAGGTTACACAACAGAGAAGCCACATCTCACAAGTCGCACATCACTGCTCTGCAGAGATGACTCTCTCGGGAAACCTGCGGGTTGGCGTGTATACGCCGGAAACTGGTCCGAGTCGTGTTCAGTTGAATGCAGAGCAGAATTGGGCTACGATTATGGGGCATAGTTCTCCTTGCGAGCCCAAGGTGTGTGCAACAAGGTCGGACCACCAGCCGAATGGCTATCAGTCCATATGACTCCACGATGATGATGATGATGATGAAAACTCTCAGCTATGGCCAGAATCATTCCATGCAATTCGGCTTAACTGCGTGCAGAGGGTTTCAAGAAACCATGATCTGTATTTCGCAGGATCAAAGAGTTCTGTCGTGTTGGCAGCTTGGGGGCATGGCGTTCATATTCAAGGATGCTCCTTGATAGGAAGGAAAAGTGACCGATGCGATGTCTTTCCGCTTCCGGCAGGCAATTTGCCTTATCTTAAACTTGTGATCATTACGAGAGGCATAAGATGGGGTTTGAAGAAGGGTATTCAAATCGGAGAGTTGAGGGCACTGGGCGACCAAAGAAGATATCCAGGAAAGCAGGGTAAGCCTAGAGCACCTCCGTCTGCTTGCAAGGGAGTGCCAACCAAATCCTTTTATCATTTCAGAAGGTTCATTTCCTTTTGTCAAGTTTTCCAATCCGGTTCATGACACAAATCGCCCTGCCTTCCGCTGAATCTTATCAATTGCTTCGACTTCTCAAATCTAAAATGGATCCCAAACGGCTGATGTGAATTCAAGGAGCGGCCTGACGGGAAAATCAAGCAGTTGATTTTGCCGAAGATGAGCTTTGCCTTGAGACTTTACGGGAGAGAAACAGCATTCGATGAGCTTTTTATGTGACGTATAGGTTGCAGAAGAAATTCGCAGGGAGAAATGATTGGGACAATCACAAGAGCCAAAACGAGAACACTTGTTTGGGTTGGGGCGCAGGTCTTACAGGAAGACAAAGAAAATTCCAAGTGTTACCGACTGCTGTTTCACAGTCTGCATCTGCATGAGTCTGTGTCATTGGATGGAGGCAACTCAGCTCACCACAGCTGCCACTGCCTCTGCGTCATCGGCAGAAAATCCGGATTCCAGTTGACTGACCAGTGAACAGGGCTGACCTGACATGATTGGCCACAAGGTCGAAAATGAGAACTTCTTTTACTCTCATTCACTCGACTCTTGTCATATCATGCACACAAACTGCTTTGTTTTGCTTTGCTTTGCTTCGGATCCTGTGTGCCTGCAGTGCAGTGTGCGGAGAAGGAAAGGAAAGGACAATATTCTTGTGTGTCAAAAGTAGTTTGCAGCGCAGCGCAACAGTAAAAAAAGGTGTTGGTTGGTTGTTTGGTATTCCCTTCCCTTGCTTTATCTTGTTCTTATCTCTATTGCCCTCAAATTTATCACTTTATCCAAACAGGGAAAAAAAGCCGCTGTTTGCCTGGAATTAATATTGCTGAGCCTTTTTTTTTCTCGCAAAAAGCGCCTTTCTGTTACCTGTGCTGTGCTGTTCTGGTACTTTCTATACCATAATAATCATCAGTCATCACCTACAGCAATAGCAAAGGCAGGGTAGGGCAGGGCTACGACCCAATGATGATGGAAACAAAGCCCCGTTGCTTGGTTGGTTTGTTGGTTATTTTTACGATCCTATCTGAAACATGCTGCATGCCTGTTGCATGGTCGGTGTGGAAACGATGGGGGGTAGGGGGTCAGAGTTTCACCATTGTTTGCTCATGCTGGCATTTGCGTTTGTTAGCTTTCTCACTCCCTCTTCAAATCTCCTCCTCTCAAACTCCCTCTCCTCTCTCTCTCTCTCATCACGCCCAGTCTCATCACAAATATATCACACCCGCAGCTGGGGCGGCAGGTGCCAACCCAGAAGTTGTCATTCACACGGGGGGCGAGGAGTCGACCTGGGGGGCAGATGCGACACGACAGGAGGAAGGGGGGTCTCCTTCGTTCGCATGCTTTTTGCCGTTGGTTTGCTTGTTTTCAAAGCTATAAAGCAGCCTTATTGCTTGCTTGCTTGCTTGCTTGGTTGGTTGGCGGTTGTGGAGAAACGTTTTTCGTTTTAATTATTCCACTGCATTGGTTTCACTTTTTTGTTTTGTTTGTTTTTGACACATCAGTAAAGCCAAGCCTGAAGCCAGCATTTGCCCGCATAAAAGACACAACACCCGAAAACAGAAATACATATCCGCTTTTCAGAGTTTACCAGCTGCCAGAGAAGGTGCAGAGTGATGGTGGTCTGGCTCTGGAGGTGAAACAATTCACGCAGTGCAGTCTGCAGGGCAATTGTTGGTGGCAGTGGCAGACCAACAGTCGCAGACGCATTTGGCATTTGGACCATCTGCAACAATCATTCCCACTTGGCTGGCCCAGTGTTTCACTGTGCCGTGACGTTTTTTTTTCTTCTCTTTTTTTGCGTTCAATTTTCACTTTGTATGAATTGCGGTGACGGTTGCAGACTGCAGTCAATTTCCACTCAATCTCTCCGCTCCTCTCCGCATCTGAGCTACGTGTATGTGAAAAGCGGAAAAAGCTCCACATCACATGTTGGTATGTTACTTGCATTGGTGCCTCTCTCTGGTTGCTTTTGTTTTTGCTGGTTTTTCAACCGAATCGAACCCCACAACCTGTTGTTCACATGTTGCATTGCCAACTTCAACTTTTTGTCTTTTACGTGTACCACACGGTCCTCCGTTTTGTTTTGGGCTTGTTTTGTTTTGTTTCCTCGCCACCGACGAGCTTCGGAAAATGCAGGCTTTTTTGGCACCGAATTATGTGCTCTGACGAAACTCCTGTCCGTCGCATTTTCACTTTCTGTTGACCAAGGATCTGTTGACAAAAACGTTGGTTCAGTTGAGCCTGGGCACAAAAGCGATCAGCCAATCCTTTTCCCACCCAATGCCATCGACGTGCAATGCCAATTATTGCCCTTTTACTGCTTTTGCTCTGGTGAACTTGCCTTGCTCGCTTGACGCTTGGTGTCTTTCCAACGTATTCGTCAGCAGTGTGTTGTGCCAACAAAAGTTATTGCTGCATCAGAATCGAGTGTATCAGATGCGAGTGCGTTGAATTGTCGTTTGACAATTGGTAATTGAACT
The DNA here is from genome assembly GCA_030068105.1 of Sinentomon sp. SZTP_YWyxl. Lineage (NCBI taxonomy): Eukaryota > Metazoa > Arthropoda > Protura > Sinentomata > Sinentomidae > Sinentomon > Sinentomon sp. SZTP_YWyxl. The sequence goes on along the minus strand of JASGXE010004014.1, from coordinate 460 downwards.
GCGCTGCGCAATTTTTTTTTTTGGAAATGCTCGGTAAGATTATCTGCAGTTTGGCTCAGCGATGTGCCATCGTCGGTTTTGCAAAAGCAGCCCAAGCCCAGCCTCTCGACAGTCAGCAAAACAGGTATGTCATGTCATGTGGAGCAGGTCAAGTTCGCAGACGGGATTTGTGGCAACTAACGTTTCGTTGTTGCGAGTTTCGAAAGCACCTGAGCAATCGTGCCCACTCGCACTGAATTGCTTCTTCGTCAACCGACTGCGACGCACCCATGCATGATGCAACATTCTATCGATTGTTGTCAATCTGAATCTGCGTGTTGTCACCGCAAACCATGTCTTCGAACTTGATATTTGATCAATCCATGGTTTCCTCGTAGGTATACCTTCAGACAGATCTTTTGAACGGATTGCCTTTATCCCGTCGACGATGTTTCCACATCCCTGGATGCGGGTTACCCAG
>JASGXE010004013.1:0-24250 GCA_030068105.1 Sinentomon sp. SZTP_YWyxl | reverse complement strand
TCCCCTTTTAGTTTCCCATTGTTTCTTTTGCCATTTCTGATCTAAAGCGGCTTCAGAACCTGGATTCCCTCACCCAAAATCTTCGAAAGAACACTTTAAATCTCCCACCCAGAGTATTTGGGTGTGGGAATTCGGGTGCCTAAGTCATTTTCAACCTGGAATGGGTTCCCAGCAAACACAACCAGAAAAAACAACCACAATGTGATTGATTCAAACTGCAGGATCAATAGCACATTCTCAGTTCGTGTAGTTTGATCTACAGTCTACAGCACTTTCCAGGCATCAGCCAAAGACGAAGCTACCGAGAACACAACACAGGAATCATTCATCGACCACTACTCAAACTCGGTGCATACCACCACCTGTCATCATACAAGGGCCCCACCCCTGCAAACAGGTTATTCGTACATGGGGTTCATTATGGTAGAACTGCAATGAATTCTGCACAGGGCCGATTGGCAAAAAACGTGCACATTTTGGCTAGCTCAATGCCTTGGAGACTCACAAAAGAAAATTCTCAGCAATGACTCTTCAACATTTCCCAGACACCTCCGTTAGCCAAGCCATCGAACCAACTTATTGGGAAAACAGAAATATCAGCTCACGATGAGAAATTCCCCACAAGACTTGTCCGGGAATCCATGCAATCTCAAAAAAGCAGTCAAATGCAGTCAAAAGGGTGCAACTTGGACTTCGTGGATAACTTGGGGCAAGTAGGACTCCCCACCGGAGTTACCCAAACGGAACAGAAAATGAACTTTAATTTTGAAATGGCTATTGCCAATGAATTGTTCAAATGGTTAAAGCGATAAAAGTTTCTTGAATTTGAAGTCTGTAAATACTTTGAATCCTAACATTATGAAAGATATCTTCATTTCCCATCCTATGCAGGATTCCCGGAGTTTCCATTTAAGGGGGGACCTACCTCTATCGGGTGAACCCGGTGAACTTTGTTGTTTTTTAACAGATTTGGTTCAAATTTTACATACATTTTTGACATACAAACAACATTCTCTGTTAAAACTTGGTCGTCAAGGCCACAGGGTTCCAAAGTTATGAGCTCACAAATATGAAAGGTAAACGCTTGGCAAGAAGCAGTCGAACGTAATCACAATTCAAGTGACGAAGTTCATATTTTGCTCAACTGAGTAAAAAAGCATGCCAAAGGTGCTGACAGAGCCGGATTTGCATTTGCAACACTCAATTGCTTTTCCAAAAAGATGGCACTGATGAGCTGCTTTTACAAAAACGTGGCACTTTACAGGTAAACATTCCAATAATCGGTGCTTTGCCTTAAAAAAATGAAAATCCGGATGTGTCAGCACCTCCAGCATGGTTTTTATGACAGAGTTCAAAATTTGACCTCTCCCTGGCTCAAAAAATGTAAATGCTGCAGTAATTATGTTTACGCGAGACAACAAAAACCCATTAACTGTAAATTAACATTTGTTTGCAAGAAACAATTTTCAAGTGACTGAAAATCCCCAAACGTACAGTGCTCACGTCTCGGTCCGTAACTTTTGAACCAAACAAGATATCAACAGACGGCTTTCAAACTTGGATTTAGGAAATGTGCAATTAGAAAACCATGACAAAACCCAGATTCAAGAAAAATGACACATTTTTTCACATACAGGGGAAGATCCCTCTTTAGATTTCTATGAGTTTCCTATCCTGCGGAGGATTCACCGAGTTTCCCCATTTTCATCCAAGTTCCCTGGATTGGTTTCCAAGTCATTCATAATTCCCCGAGTTTGGTTTTCCACGTCATTCATATCCCAGAGTTTTTCCCGGTCTGTCGGCAACCTATTTAATTTTTGCATCATTGTAATGAAGGGGCATTCAAATTGAGTTCACAGAAATCAGAGTGAGTGGAAGAATTATTTCAACGGGTGACAGATGAAAGGGATTCAGTGTTGCAAGTGCCTTGCGTCTTCAGAGGGGCACATTCCCCTTTGCTCAAAATTGAAGGATGCCTGCCCACAGTACAGTCTCACACCAGCCAAAACCACCAAGTTCGGAAAGGGAGCCAAGGCGTGTATCCGATGAAAGAAAAAGCAATGCGGATGGCACACCGACAAATGCAACAAAAAATCTTCACACTTGGCAGAAACCAAAACATAATCTAATGAACTGCAGGTTGGAATCACATTTCTTTACCTTTATCCTTGATGCGCAAAAGCTTGTGCCTTAACCTTGTGCCTTGGCTTAAACCTCGCTTGCGTCAAATGATCTTTCCGAATGGTGAGAATAATTACACAAAAGTAAAAATTATTTTTGAATAGGAGTTTACAACGAGTAAGATAAAGAAGAGGATAAGTATTCTTTTCTATCGTCAGCAAAGTAGATTTTTTCCTCAATTGTTTGCCTCCTAAAACCTGGTGCAGAAAAACAATCGATTCACTCTACTTGGCAACAGCTGGTGTCTGCTGCCTTTGATAGGTGTTTTGTGCCCATTATGTGGGCAATGTTGAGGTGGAACTTTTGAAAAATGTTTTTGGGGTGAAAAATTGCTTATAACGGAAATTGCATTCACTGCAACATTGGACATTTTTGAAAAAAAACCAGGGCTTAAAGTGGGCCGGGCCTAGGCCTGTCCCACAATAGCCGGGGCCCAGGCCCTATATGCCCAAATTCATTGGGCTCCGGGTGCCCTTTGCCACGACTCCATAAAAATGTCAATTTCCGATATTTGGGCAATTTTTCTTCTGTTGCAGTTTCGTCATTTACATTCCCACTCAGAATACAGAACCAAGAATAGGTTGGTTCTCTATTAGAGAGGGAATGGAACTGACAAAGCAGCAACAGAAGAAAAAAATCCCCAAATGTGTCGGAAATTATCATTTTCATGGAATCGTGGTAAAGGGCATTCTGGAACCTGCAAATTTGTATTCGGGTTGTATGAAATCAGCCTTCATTTTTCATTACGACAGTGTGGTGCAGTCTGCCTCTTCTGGTGTGAAAAGTGGCTTTGCAAAATATGGGGAACCTGCCCATTTCATGATTTTAAGCCCTGAAAATAACCAATTTCCAAATTTCACATTGACCCTCCTGATTTCCATTTGCGAAATTTCACAAAGTTCAGTGACAGTTTTTTGACTTTCAGAATTTGGTATTTCAAAATCATAAATCCAAATGACGTTGAAAAGTTGAAAGAAAAAAAAATCAGACAATATACAGGGTGTACCGAAAACATTTCGCCAAAATTCGTGGAGATGTTTGAAAGAAGTTGCTGTGCTTTCCAACATCAAGATGCCTTCCACGAGCTTCAAACAAATTCATTCGTGGAGATGTTCCTGATGGCAAAACAAATCGAAATTAATCAGTTAAAAAAATTTTGCTCCGGGCCCCCATTTCCATGTAATAACCCCCCAAAGTCCCCCAAAATGGACCTATTTGGGGTATTCATGGGGGAGGTAAGATTTCATCGTAGACCTGTCAAATTTTTGGGACGGGTTCTACATATCGACCAAAGCATAAAATATTCAGAAGCAAAATAACCTAAGAGCCCCCATTCATGGTGCCCACGCAAATAGAACGACAAAATTCCCTGGGTTTTTCCAGGTTTTCCAGGTGGCAACTCAGAAAATTCCAGGTGTACCAATTCAGTTGTCGAAAAATGAGAAAAGTAGATCATCAAGTTCCAACAATTTTGCCTTCATTTCAGTTTCCAGTTGATTCTTTTGCTTCTCAAGAGTCAAAACTTCGCATTGGGCAGCTTTTTTGCAGCAATTGTGGATGAATGACGTTTCTCATTTTTTCTCCAGTCCTGCAGCAAACTTTGATATCTCGATCTGGCACCGCGACAACTTCTTCTTTATGCACTGTCAATGTTTACTGCCAATACACCTCCAGCAACAGAAATGGCACTGTGAACAACACGCTGGGCAACAAGAGATTTGTGGTGAAGCACCTTGTTCACTGAGAACCCCCTCTCGACAGGACCGTTCCCAGGTGACTAACAAGAGCCCTGCGTGCCATGTTGCCAGTGAAATTTGTTTCTTGCACCAAACACATAAAGCCATCTTCGGATTGCCTTTCACAGGTCGTACCCAATAAGCGAAGTCAGGATTAAGAGATCTATTTTCCCAGTCTGGATTATAGCAACTCAAGAAATTGCTCGAGCTTTGTTCAGACATTTTGAGACCTACAGTGATAAGTGAAATCATAAGTGAAGATCTACAGAGAAAAGTGAAATCAGAAAACTTGGCAAATCTACAGAGAAAAATAGAATAATAAGGCAATAAAAAATCGTACGATTGTCTTGCTTTTCAATTATTGCTATGCAAGATTATTGTGCGCTTCATTTCCTGCGCAGGATTCCCTGAGTTTTTCCATTACTAACCAAATTCCCTGGGCTTTTCCAGGTTTTCCAGGTCATTTCTAATTCCCTGGGTTTTTCCAGGTTTTCCAGGTCTGTGGGCACCATGCCATTTTCACGCAGTGCTCCCCCAAAAATCTAAAAAAGCCCAATTTGTGATGGTCATGTTTGAACTGAGATATTAAAAGAGTGGAGCGCCGCACAAAATCCATTTTTCGAGGAGAGATGTACCGGAGGCTCTTTTCACCGGTTTTTGAGTGGCTATTGCGTGGAAATGGGGGATCTGAGCAACTTTTCTCACTGAACATTTTTTATTCAGCGTACTTTGGAAAATCTCTCCTCGAAAAATGGCTTTTGTGCGGACATCCACTCTTTTAATATCTCAGTTCAAACATGACCACTACAAATTGGGCTTTTTTGGGTTTTTGGGGGAGCACTGCGTGAAAATGGGGGCTCTTAGGTTATTTTGCTTCTGAATATTTTATGTTTTGCTCGATATGTAGAACCGGTCCCGAAAATTTGTCAGGTCTACGACGAAATCTTACCTTCCCCATGAATACCCCAAATGGGTCCATTTTGGGAGACTTTTGGGGGTTATTACATGGAAATGGGGGCCCGGAGCAAATTTTTTTACTGATTAATTTTGTTTCGTTTTGCCATGAGGCAAAATTCTCCACGAATTTTGGCGAAATGTTTTCGGGACACCCTGTATATTGACAAGCAACTTAACCTGATCATTTGGCATCCCATCGAGCTAGAAAATCAACCTGGGCAGGGAAAATACTCGGATGTGCACTTTCAGAAAAGTAGTAAAAGTCATTCAGTTTCGTTCAAGGCACTGCGCACTGCAAAAAAATGACAAAATGCATCATTTACCACAGCTTCTGCAGAATCTCCATCAATAAGGCACTTCACTTGATACCTCTTCAGCAACCACTTAGACATCATCCTTGCCTTGGATTCCAAATCATGTTCACTGATACTTTGTTTTATCTGGACAAGTTTCTCTCCCTTGATCGTGACGTCGGTGTCCTTTTCAGCTTTCTTCCATTTCTGGTTAACCTCCGAGTCATTAACGACAGAAGTGATGGTACTTTCACTGGCAGTTGATTCACTTACGATATCACTATCGTTATCACTGTCGCTTTTGTCCGCTGATTCCAGCAGTTCACCGGAAGTTATCAACTTGTAAACAGGTCGCTTCCCAGGCACCTGACTTTCCTCTTTGACGAGATTCAGTCGGTGACGCCTGGCAATTTTCTCTGCTGTGTTTAATGTCACAACCGACATTTTGTTGTCCAGGTCAAACAGGGTCACTGGAGGTGACGTGTCGGAAGCTTTTGGGGATATTTTTGGCTTCCCAATTTTTTCTTTTTTCGGTGGCAATGTTGGGTTTTGAGGAAGCCCCCTCGTTGACTTTCCTCTACTGAGCACAAGTCTGTTTGCACCACATGGATGCAATAAAGCATTTCCTCTGATATTACTTCCATTGGAACCCAGAGGATTAATGTTAACAGGTACCTGGAAGTGAACACCAGCACAAGCAATTGCGAAGTCCCTGCGGCACATGTTCAGTACAAACTTGAGGATCATTTCATGGCGTCAAGACATTTCATTGGCTGCAGAAAATGCCAAAATAAAATATTTCAAAGCTGCTTTGCATAGACACAAAGATGACAGAATATCACCTATGAAGAATTTAACTTTAGCATACCTCGTATTTATGCAGAAACTACGCGATTTTTCCTCCATCAGTCGTGCGTCAATTAGTTTCCTGACGGCCAGCTGTCAGAAATCTAATCCCCGGAAATTCTTCGGGACCTTTGGTGAGCCCTGCATGAAAACACATGCATCCATGATTTATTTCCAAACTGGAGATGGATAGTGACCTGAAATGAGGCCATTATTTTTCCCAACTGTTCTGCTGCAAGAATATCTGCATATATCTTTGGGCAGTCAGAGAAGGATTCAGTCACCTGAGATTCGATTTCACTCTCTTCAGGTGCCGAGTCGGTCAGGTCAGCGGTCAACTGTTTTGATCACTCACCCACCAAGACAATTGAAATATTTCTTCCAAACACTCTCCGAAACTAGCAGAAACCATAAAAACATCGCATCAATCAGCCGAGCTTCTCGAGTCAATGGCGAAGCACTCGAATTTAAAGAAGTCACGTAGTCCCGAAATCGATGGAGGACAGCAAATGCTCGCACGCAGTCTCAGAGTGTCAGCCGTGAAGTTTTTTTTTTTGTGGGAACGGTTCCAAAGACCTGCCTACATGTGGAGTACACCCACTACGCAGACGTGATTTGTGGTTTCTTGTTTTTATTTTTCACAAGAAGTCAAGGCGGCAACCATCATCTTTGCTCCTCCTATTGGTCGTTACCAACCTACTGCTTGCGATAAACCATGTCCTGTCCTTGTAATTTGTCCCAGAGGCGTAACCACCACATGGGAAGGCAGAGTCCAGCACGGGCCCGACCAATGGTAGATTTTTTGAATCAGTATGTGGGCTGTTCACACTCCATGGCACCATGATAAAGACTAGGACTGCGAGGACTCAGTCCGAAGATCCTTTTCCCCTTCTTCAGGCCCTTTTCTCTTGCGGCCCATGGGAGGGAGCTGCATGTAAGGGGTATAATTCGCCAAGAAAATCCCATCCAGTAATTCCCTGAAAAAACATAGGCTTGTTTATGCACCTTTGAAAAGGTTTACCTTCCGGCCAAGTGATTTTGCTGGGCGTGGTCAAGGCCGTGGACACTTATGCACGTTGGTCTGTCTGCTGCTGCAACCTACTTGCCTTGCCCAGTGTTGACCTATACAAGACAGAGTTGTGTCACCTCGTAGGCTTCATGTTCAACTTCGACATTTTTTCACTCTGGGAAGGCTTGTATACAGAAAAAGGTGGCCCAACAACATGTCTTGTCTCCGTGAATTTTTTCATCTGGTGAAAAAAAAAACTAGGAATTTTTTCATCTAGTGCTGCAAAACTTTGCGAACATCTGTGTTTCGACAAGCGTATCTCGATGGCAGTGAACCCAATGGTCAGTTGGTAAACGAACTCGTGGTATCGCTGGTATTTCCCCGTCCCTTCCAGAGTGCTGTTCAGTTATTTAAATGTCCAGAGTGCTTTATTTCGTGTTTGTCGTTTTGGCCAAGATATGGGTGCATCAGCCATCAGTAACTCAAGATAAGTGGTAAAGATTCGTGCTGGCGAATCACATTGTAGTCAGTTGTCCACGTTCGCTGATTGACCCAAATATTGGCCTGAACTTGCAAGACACATGGGAACCAATTGCAGTGAGAAATGTCAGCTTGAGTTCTCCCCTATCTGGTGTTGGGTGCGATAGATCATTTCCCATTTTCCCTTGTAAGTACGTGGCACACGTGACCAAGTCAACCGTACTAGTTGGCTGCAGGTAGCACGTACAAGTTGGAGATCCCACCTCGTACAATGTTGAAAAAGAAAAATTGCACAAGATCAAGGTGTTTGGTCATGACCTCACTCGAACCCTTCAGTTCGAACATTGATCAGTTTTTGATGCTGGTTTTTCCATGGAATGGTGCTTAAATGCAATTTTTCTTTTTCAATATTTCAGACTGTTGTCTGGGTGTTTGGCGGCCAGGAAAGAAACGTGGAGGATCCAGTCATCTGCAATGTGAGAAAAGTCCCCTAGTGACGAAGAAGCCTGGAGGTCATTTTGCAAAGCTGATTTCACTATTAAAGTTTAGCAAAATTGGATATTTTCCTGGCAAGGGATAGTTGCCTCTTGCCGCCTGGAAGACAAGCCTTCCCTTCATTTCTGAGGAATAAGTATTTGCTCTTGCATAAGAATACTTTTTTCCTTTGGCATTCCCCAAGTGCTGATCCTGTCGACAACTTTAACCACCAGGTCATACAGATACCTGCCCCACCGCATTCTTTCAGTTGAGCATTCACCAATTAAAAATCACAATGGTAACAGTCGAGGTTTACAAGAGATGAGAACATGAAACACTGATTAACACCCCCGTAAAACTTTTACTCCCGTAAAAGCAAGGCATGGCTCCTCTGCAGAACATAGTCAATGTAAAACAACCATGTTAAAACTAGGGGGGACAATGTTTTGGTAACAACTTTATGGTTGCACACAGAGGTGAGTGTCTGGTGCAGAAAGTGAATGCAACTGTTGTTCCCTTTTCAAAAGTAGGTGGCCAAGCCAAAAGAAGAGCAGATGTCCAATTACAGGGGACAAGTGTGGCTGCAAGATGTGATTAGCCCAAAATGGGGCAGAAGAAACAGCTATCCAACCTGTGAAGATGTGTGTGGTGAAACACAGACGATGACCATGAGGCAGGCATCAATAAACTTTTCTTTCATGATTTTTCTCGCAAGAAACATTTTGCAAGCATTGCGACAACAAAAAGTGGTAAACACAACAACTCAACTGATCATAACTAAAGAGAAATGTGACACTAAAAACAGCAAAAAGATGGAGAGGAGAATGGGGAAAATAGCAAATGTTATTCCCTGTTTATTCCCCTCAAGAAAGAAATCACCGGGGATGATCAAAAACAGGCCTAAAGTTCATTGATAATTGTTCAGAAGAATATTATGAGAGAAAAAACAAAACTCGAAGCAACAAGAATAAGCAGAGCACGAAAAGAGAAGTTTTAAAACTGAACATTTTGGATGCAAAAATGTTTGCAATTGGTGAGCAATCTCTCTCACTTGACCTCTCTCTGTGGTCAACAAGTTCATTTGTTCATTTCTGCACATCTGCTGTGATATGTTGAGCTTCCAAAGAACGTGTGGGAAATTGGGATGCAGGTGTGGCATGCTTTTAGGAATCCACAGCAGAATCCCTCAGATGCGCCGCACCCGGGGCATTTCAGTGTTCCCATCCTGCTCCTTGGGGGGTCTCTTGTATACCAGTGGTTGTGTCTCGCAGGCGAAGAGATTACCCGTTTTTTTTTTGTTGTTAGCAAGGCGGCATTGCAATTCCCCAGATGTTGCTGAGTGCCGTAATGAATCATCTCCGTTTTGGTTTTTGCCTGGCTTAAGACTGTCTTCTTCCATTTTCCCCTTGCTGATTGGCTTTTTTCCTGCTGTCCCCGAAAACAAAACAACTGCCTTAGATGACCCTTTCTCGTGGTTCTGCTCAGGTTGAAGGTGTTCCCTGTATTTCTCCAATTGGATAATATTGGAAGGAGACACCGATTCGCCATTGAATTATGTGAGCTGTTCAGGGGCCGGTACGATGACAACCTGTTTGTCAGCAGGATATGTTCAAGAAAGAGCGTAGCTTTCTCCCACATGGTGAGGTGAATTGGCAGAATGTTCGGTATTGGAGCCTGGGAAATCCCCGTGCCATCCGCGATACCAGAACTCCACAACCTGGAAAACTCAATGTCTGGGCCGGCATTTCCAAAAACCGGCCCGTTTTTAATGACAGCAACTTAACTGACAAAAGATACCTGTAACTGCTCGAAACAGATCAGTCCGTGTCTGCTTGAAATGGCAGAGCCGGAGGACGAGTGTTTTAATAATAATATATTTTTAATTCGCAAAGACTTTGTCAGGCACGAATCAGCATGAGGGTGGGTGACTCGGTGAGAAGACAAGGGCGTTGCGAATAAGTCTATTTTCGCAAACAGAGTTTTTGTTTAAAGCCATCCAATGTAAGATCAATTCCTTCCCCAAATACTTCTCGCCCTAACAAAATCCACTCCTGCACAGTTCTGACCACAAAGGAGTACTTTCCAACATCCGTAAGTGGCCCTCAAGGTCGTCAGATTTAACCCCACTGAACGTTTTCCTGTGGGGCCATCTCAAGGATATCATTTATCGTATGGCACCTCAGGATCTTGCCGACGTTCGCCAGTGCATTGTCACTTCCTACCAGGCCATAAATGCAGCTATTCTGTACAATGTGAGACGGGCATTTCGTGAACGTTTTGCCCATTGCTTTGCTGTGGAAGAACAGTTTGAGGCCCTGCTTAATTATATTGTGCAACAGTAAGTTCGTCCAGTTTAGGTTTTCATTGATTCTGATGCTTTCAATGCCGTGTCGTCTCCATGCTAGCCTGCCTGTCTCATTCCTCTTACCATGGAAACCGTTATATTCCATCAAGACAGTTTGCACCTGCACACTTATCTAGTACCGTCCACAGACGGAGCTTTGTCTGACCATCCCCTGAAGGCGGATTGGCGAGCGCAGGACCATGGGTGATCGAATCCAGCACCTGACTTTTCACCGACAACAGTTCATAGTAAAACCCAGCCAGCCTGCATCACCGAACTCCAAGCTGATGAATGCACCATCCTCACTTGAACTAGAATTCCACAATGGTGTTCCACTGTTCCAGGAGTGGTATTAGCAACTTTACAGCAGAGTTGGACATTTTGTAGAGAACATGCCATCAATGAATTATTGTTGGGCAAGAGAGAATAGTGTAAGAAAATAATGGTTTAATTTTGGAAAATTGAGAGGTACAGGTTTCAAAAGAGGTATACAAGAGATGCACAAAATGTGGCCATCCTATTAAAAATAATCAATTTATCACAGGTGACAGGGTTTCACAACAGTAACAGACACGAGGACGCAAAAAAGATGCAGTTGAAGCCATTGTTTTTTGATATCATTTCATGGGGTGACTGAGAACAAAAATATGGGACTTCTAGTGTTACCTCTGGCACTAAAAGAACACAAAAAATGTGAAAGTAAACTTTGCAGATCAAAAAGCTTGAGCAGATGGAACAAAAACAATAAAAACATACAGAGAGGTGGTTTTATGGGGAAGGGTTGAAAGGTGGCAAGATTCTACTCCAAAAATTCAGAGAACGAAAAATAGGGGGTCAAGTGTCGTTTGACCCCATCACTGCGGTGGGCGCATATTGAGTGACCTCGCGGAGCTCTCAGGGCCTGTGGCATGCCAAATGGGTTCAGAGATTGGGATAAGTGCAATATAGTTCATTTTTGCACTTGACACCGACGTTCTAGAGCCTGCTTTGATGATAATGCGGCCATAAACGGCAACAGGCAATTTCGACCAGAACACATTGAAGAAATTGCCTGATGTTTTCAACAAGTAGCTTTCAATAAATAGCTTTCCAGAAAGTGAAGGAAGCTCTCCAATAAGTTCTCTACATAGCCTGTTTGTTCTCTGACTCTACTTTGCATGGGTCTTTGAGAAATTCGTAGTTATGCTTTAACTCTTAAACCTAATGATGAGAAAAACAAGTTTCTACTCTGCATGATTTCATTTCAGCACGTGACCACGAACGTCCACAAGGAAAAGACATAATAGAGCCAGTTTTTGTTCGTAACTTGCAAGAATAACTTTCTACATTTCGGTCCCACAGACGTGGACCTTTCTCAAGCGATGTAGGTATCACGCTTTATCAGATTGTCGCTTCAGCATTTGCTGGGATGATAGGGTTGGTTTCGGTGCTTGTCGGTTGCTGTTTGGTGGGATGAGGTTGGGGCTCATGTGGCCGGCGGTGGCGGGTTTTGTTATGACGGATCGGTGTTAAAGTGGGCTGAGTCGAGGCAGAAGTCATCTTGGGTAAGGTGGATGACAGGAGAATGGTGGGAACGTAAGTGGAGGGGGAGGGACGGTGTTGGGTTGATGGTGGTTTATCATGCAGAGTACGTTCCGCCAGACGCTGAGTGTGCCTGGGTCAGTGCTCACGGTGGTCCAAACCCGAGAAGTGACAAAATGAATGCCCCAATAGAAGAACACTGTCTAAATATAGCATTCAAATTTCACGTTGTGAAATTTTGCATTAATCTTGATAAAATCGACCCCCCCCCAATACGCGAGACAATGCGCTTATAACAGGTAGTGGTTCAAGTTGACAGCAGCAGAATTGCTGCAGATGAGCCCGAATTTCTATCTGAAATTTAGTTCATGCGATCCTCTGATGGGACTCGTTTCGTTTATTGGGCCAGCTCGGAACAATGCAAGCGTGTGCCGGAACGCTGTGCCATCCATGGCTGTTCACTGGCAATGGTAACTTAAATTTCTCATGAACCAAGTGGCAGATTTTGATGCAACTTCTTGCGACTCTGACTTTTCGCGAATAAATCAACGAAAACACACTGGGAATGAAAGAATTGGAAGTTAAGATGCGATAAGTTTGGGTCCCCCACACAAATTGTCGATAATTTTGCGAATTTTTCCATTGTAACATGGTTTCAACCTGTGTGTAGACGAAGATTTCAGCTCCAAAAAAAACCAAAGTCATAACATTTGGACGTCAATTGCTGCTTTTATGAAAGGGAGAACACGACACGGCACATTCTGTTCTTCAAAATGTGACCACGCACCATTCCATTGTGACACAAGTCGCACATGCACGCAGACAAGCCCAGCCGGAATTTCTACCAATTGGTTCCTGCGATTCTCCACAAGATGGCAGTCTTGGCGTTTGTTGGGATATTGAAGCTTCGAAACTGAGCAGGTGCCGAGCGATGGAGCTGAATCACTACCTGTTTAAAGCGTTTTGCTCGAGAAGTGACAAAATGAATGCCCCAAGGAAGGACAATGCCTAGATAGCATTTGTGAAATTTTGCACGAATCTTGATGAAATTACTTCAATCTGTGTGCAAAGTTTGAGCCAAATTGATTGAAAAATAAAAAATATGAAGATTTGCGCCCCCGGCCCCCTCTCAAAGCACGCCGCTGCGTTACAGTTTTCACACCAGGAAAACTTATTACCAACACATTGAAGAGAAAGACACGCCGCACGAGAAACTTTGAAAACAAATATTTGATCATTTATTTCTGGATCACTAAGCAATGAAAAGTGTGGTACAACATAATCAGGTAAAAACGTGACATCAGGTCAGGTGATTGATAAACTACAACAATGATGGACAAAGCACTAATCGAAAAAAAGTGTAGTTCAGCACAGAACTGCCGCACTATATGGACTTCTGGTTAACGTGAAAAACAGAATAATTTCAAAGTATTGCAGGAAATACTACTCAATATGACAACAGAAATTCACTTCACAAGCAATGCAAGGCATGAATCAAGAGTCCAGCCAATTTACACAAAACAGTTCAGGCAAGTTAACTGTGAATCAATCAACCATGCCTTCTGTCGACGATGAGAAATCAACCACGCCTTCTGCAGCCAATGAGACATCTTGCTTGGACATTGGTTTTCGTCTGGGTGGTTTGACACCACTGAGCACTGCAGCAGTCGTTCCTGTCCCTTTCAACAATCTTCGTCTGACTGCTTTCTCTGAAAGTGGTTTCCATTTGCCATTTTCATGCAACACGACATGGGCATCCAATTTGCACTGAAAACAACAAATCAAATCAAATCAAGCTCGATCATAAGCCGTCAGACGACGCATACGAGCCAGAGACGAATCGAACGGTCCCAGCAAGCCAGGATACCCTCCGACCATCCCATGTATGTTGTCGTAAGACGGCTTTCTCTCTCTCTCTGTCCCTCTCCTCTCTCTCTCCCACTCTCTGACCCCCCACTGCAACTCTCCCTTGATCTCCCACTGTCTCACAGTCCCAAACTCACCCTTGCTCCAATTCCCTCATCCTGTCTCCTTCACCTTCATTATCCTTCATTATTCACCTTCATTACTCTCTCACAGTCTGCCTCTGGTCCTCTCCCCCTCCCTACTTCCCTCTTATCTCCTCTCTCACCCCACACTCAACAAAAGAAAGCATTATCGATGAAGCATCAACTCACCCATAGTCCTTGAAACGGACTAATGTCTGCCCCCCGCAAAACTCTGGAAGACTGCTTCATGTCGTACCTACCTCCTATACTCCGCTGAAATGGAAAGAAAGGGAAGAAGAAATTGCATTAAAACTTGTGAACATTCTATAGTGTATACCTGAACCCCCCCCCCCCCCACACTCACAGCGACAGAAACATCATGCACCCTCACATGAATTCCGATCACAACCTCAATAAGGAGATCCTTATTTTTCATAATCCAGAGGTAACTAAGTTTCCAGGATCAGGAATCACATGCAAGACCACATCAAAGTCCCCCTCACTGCAAACAAACAATACAATACAATACCAGAGTGCCTGCAGCCAGTTTGCAACTTTCCTTGACTAATAACCACTAATAAACAACCCCTAAGCCCTGAACCTTCTCCATTCACTTGAACTCTTCTATTCCCAGATCTCTGATCTGCAGACACCCTGGGGCATACGATTGTCCACCATCCGCGAGCATCCCATTCGCAGAGAACGGCGCCCACTAGGAAGTATGCCAGCCGCCGAGCAGATGCATGATGAATCCATACTCCCCTTGCTACCCTTTCCACCTTCTTCCCTTCTTTTCGTTCCTCTCATCTTTAGCCTTGTACGTATCCCTTCTCAGCCAGCACTACAAAGTATCAACCCATCACACATCTGCCCCCTCAAGTCAATGTTCCGCCAAGCCTCCTGGGCATCGACCACACAAGAGGCCAGACACAACACCAACAGAGGCGGGGGTCAATTTGCACTGAAAACAACACAAAACAAAACAAAAGAAGATTACAGATAACAAAGGTGCAAGTAAAACAACACAACAGATGAGTCTCTTTTCAATCAGCTGTGATGACAAATTCGTGTAAACTCTTTTAAGGTAAACAATTCAACCACAATGATAAACTGGGTGAAAGCAAGAACTGTTAACTAGGGGTCGAACCGGTCCTGGACCGGTTGGACCGGTATCTGGAACCGGTTGCCGGATCTGAACCGGTTGCCAACCAGGTACCGGTTCGTGAACCGGTTGCCAATTTTTTTGCAGTTCTTTTTTCCAGTTCCTATTGTCCAAATGACATGTATGGCACATATTTTCAAATCAGTTTTTTCCCAGGAACTCATTGCTGGCATCAAAATCGTTGTATCTTTTATGCAGGGAATTCGAATTGAGTATTCAACAATTTGTGTCCCAGCTGTTCTGTCCAGGGGTCCCGCTGGAGTGCCAGTGCTCGATGTTTTTCTCTTTCTTTGCGGCAGTGCGCGCACAGGGCAACGACCGCCCACTGGGGTGCGGACAGAGGCAGCTTGGCTTAAAGAAAGATCGGTGTCAAAGAAACAGCCAAGGAGACTGACCACCCACCGCGTTGGATTTTAAGAAAGGCCATGTGAAAGGTGATGGAATCTCTGTCTTCCAAGGAGGGGGAGAGAAGAGGGGAGGGGAGAAGGGGAGAAGGGGAGAGGGGGAGGGGAGGAAGGGGGAAGTGCATCTGCTAAACCAACAGACACACAGGCTCCTTTTAATTGAAGTTATTTGTTAAAATACAAACAGCAGTTCAAAAAGAGATACAAATCAGACCTAGCCTAGTCCTAGCCTAGTGGCTCTCTTCGTTGTCTGTCCTCCCAGAGGCCCATGCATCCTTCGCCGGGATGTCAAGGCTAAGGATTCATACAGAACCTGAGAGTGTATCTATGATGCACCCATCATAATTGTCTCAGGCGTTGCCAATTCACCACCTTAGGTGGCTTGGCAACCATAACGGGTCATGCGATGGGAATGAGAAGCCACGGCATGCCCAACACTGGTCAAAAGTTCAAAATTCATAAAAAAAATAAACGTGTGAAAATCATGATTTAGTCAGTTTTCAGCATCTGTCAGTTTTCAGCATCTCAGTCACCTTCCATCTCTTTCAGTCAGTTTTCAGCATCTCAGTCACCTTCCATTTCTTTCAGTCAGTTTTCAACATCTTAGTCACCTTCTATCTCTTTCAGTCAGTTTTCAGCATCTGTCAGTTTTCAGCATCTCAGTCACCTTCCATCTCTTTCAGTCAGTTTTCAATTTTTCAACATCCAGCATTCAATAGAAAGCCTAACAACAAATTGGCATTTTTGGTGAAAAATGCAGGAAAAATCTTCGTAAAATGTTCGTATTCGACTTTTACACATCTGCAATGGCCTTTTGACAAAAAAAAAGTAAGAACGAAAATTGTGAGGTAGGCTAATCGATGAACTTATATGGGCCCACTATTTACTGTCATCACTGGCGTCTCATGTCACTCTTCTCTTTGTCAGGCAGAGGAAATGGTAAGATGTTAGACCAGCATACTTAGGTCAATATCAATCAATCACCGCAGATCAGCCCAGAAGAGAAATTCTGAGCCGATCTTTGTTGATTGAGAAGAACCTGAAAAGGGGCCTGAACAAAATGTCTCATCATTTCCTGACAAAGAGGGGAAAATGCCCAGACACTTGAGCGTGATGTTCAGAAACAGACATAGCAGCCAAAACTTTCATCAATTCTGGACCGAATCACATTCATGGAAAAGTAGCTTGTAGCCTAAAACAATCATAACGCTCAATCCCACCTTTGTTGATAAGCTCCGCCTGCATTCTTCGTAAGGGCATTCAAATTTCTTGTTTCCATGAGCAGATTTTATGTGTGCAATAAGGTTCTTTCTGTGAAAGTAAGATCTGAAAAAAGAAAGAATAATTTAAAAATCAAAATCAAAAGGAGTGACCCTAGAAGAGAGGAACGGTGCCCTTTTTGACAATAATTTAATATTTCTAAGCAACCCTTCCACCATAATTATTGTCAAGTCATGACAAGCATGTGACATTAGATTCCACATAGAATTTCATCAGATGTTTTACTCAGGGTGCAACCCTGCACTGTACCATAAGCTTGCTTTCCAAAGCTTATTACAACATGCTTCATCATGTCACTCTGGAAAGGGCAAAAGATTTCCCCGTCCTGCGAATTGCAGTGAAATTTCATGAAAAAATGAAATCTGATTTGTCCACCGTTTGATTGAATCATAGCATTTTTCCCAAGTAAAAACAAGTCTAAGAAAATAATTTTTGAGAAATAACGCTGCCACCCTCCACAAACAATCACACCACAAGCGATCACAACAATTGCAATTTTACCAAAAGGAAACCTTTTCGGAAACAACAGCGCAATCTCGAATACTAGCATGGGAATTTAAAATGCTGTGTCTACCAAACTTTCATTTTTTGATAGCCTATACAAAAGAAGCTTGGCCGTTTTCACTGTTTAGCCTCCCGTAAGACAAACATCAGACCTGAAATAACATTACGCAGCACCAAGGAACAACTCAATCCCACTACATCCGGATGAATTGTTAGAAAACAATTCTGTTTATGTGCTGTGGACCTTTGTACGTGGAAATCAAACGTTGGAAAAATACTTTGTTTGCCAAAGCATTTTTGCTCTTAATGCATCTGCTCAGTGCGGCAATTCTGGGTTTACTGACGACATCTTACTTCATGAGCAGCAAACCTTTGCAACAAAGCCAAAAAAAATAATATTTTCAATAATTTCCCAGTAAAGTAAAGAAAATGCCAAAACGCTAGCAGCACCTGGTGTTCCAAGGAGGTCTCCCATCCAAGTACCATCCAGGCCCAACGTTGCTTAACTTCGGTGATCAGACGAGAACCGGTGCATTTAACGTTGTGTTGCCGCTAGCAGTTGACAATAATGGCACTTTATCCTTTAATCAGAGAAATAAGACAGGGAGCTTTAAAGTGGCAATTTTTCCGAAAGACGAGAAATTTAAAAGAATTTCAAATGTCTGGGTTGCATCTGCACCAGGCCAAACTTTAAGGTCATTCCTACAATTCATTATTATTGAAGCGATGTGAGATTTGAATATTTCAGCTCCGCAGAATGCTCAGCATCGAATGCTCATATAATAAATTAGAGAAGAACTAGTTGGTCCAGTGAAAGTGAAAAATTCATGATGGAAAATACCGATCCATTCAGCTTTCCAATATTTGTCAATCCACGAACTCTTAATCATATGTGACAAATCTTGGTTGGGCACGAACCAAGGTCAACAGCATCTCCCAGGCTATAAAAAGGGGCCAGCAGGAGCAGATTTTGTCATTCGGTGTTTGGTGTGGTGTTAGACTGGTGCGCTTGTGAAACAGTTTACCCATGGTCATTTCTCCATTCCATTTCAACTTTTATCTGGCAACTGGTCCAGGTATGGACCCATTGCCATTTTTATCCAGATCCAAAGAAGCCAAATTTCCGGATCGAACCGGCAGAACAACAACTGTGTTGTGTATGCATAGAAAAATGTAGCCCGTAGGGACGTACTCCAGCATCACTTCTGCCATTGCATTGTAATTAAAAACAGTGAATTGAATATTTTTTCCCTGAGCAACTCAAGAAAAGTGCAAGTCAAAACATCAACCATATGACTTTTGGGCAGGCGAACCAAGCAGTTAGATCTCTTACGGCAAGCCCAGCAGGCGAGCTGGCCAATTTACAATTTTTTCTGCAGATAGGTCTGAACCAGAACGTTCTATGTGCCTGTTTCCAGCAGAAGCTAATCATGCATTATTAAAAATAACTTTGCCACAACAATTCTGTCCAAACATTTTTGTGCGGAAGCTCCAAAGCAAAACGGTCACTACAGTGGTATCATCATAATATACCTATCTGATTAAGCAGCAGAAGTTCATGCATGGGTTTTTCTGTTTTTGTCTTGGTGCAAAAGTATGATTTCCATGGTTGCCACAAAAACTGGAATTTGATTTTCCAGGAGATTCCAGGAGACGTGGGCGTAGCCTGAAACGTCGAGTCTGAGGGACAGAGCCTTCCAGTCTTCGGAGTCTGGGACAGCACCCCAGCGGGGTTCCAAGGGCAGAGCCCCTGGCAGGGGGTCGGGGGCAGAGCCACACAGAAGCTGAAGAAATTTTAAAATTTTGGGGTTCATTTTGGGGCCCAAATTGGGTCTTCCAGACGTCAAATTTCCAAATTAGAATTCTAATTCCACTTTGCCTCATTCCTTTGAAAAGTGTAAAAAATTGTACATGGGAGAGATAAGGTGTGTATCTATGTTCGGTTACTTTTTAAAAATAGAACCATGTCAAATACAAAATTGTCACTGGACATCAGGGATGGGTAAATTGGAAATTGGACACGTATTATACGTGACGTATTATACTCACGTATAATACGCGTATAAAACGTATAAAACCAAAAAAAGACATGTGGCACGTAGTTTTTCTCGTTATTTTGAGCACATCGCAATGCAAGTGAGCAACGAGGCCTAAATTAAAAGAGAAAAGATCAGCAACAGGATAAGTCATTTTATCAATTGCAAAAAGAACCCAGACAGGTAGCTAGATAGATACGATTCCCTACCAAATGTTGACATTAGGCAGGTCTGACTATTGGTGCTGCCTTTTCCATGCTAAAGAACTGCGATGAGCATTCACAACTCCTTTTCGCCATTGGAATGGTGTCATTTTGTGGTCATTGCTTTGTCTGCAAATTTCCACAAGATCAGAAAAGAGTACTGACCAACAAACAAATTCCTGCACAAAATTAGTTGGGTCTGAATAAAAAATATATACCTGTTTCCTTTTGAATATTTTTAATATATTGAATCTGTTTTAATTGATTAGCATTACTTATTTGTTGGTACCTATTTGTTGGGAGCCCAAAATTTTGAGAACTCGTTTTTGCCAACATCTGATCCAGACAGAGTGGTCAAGGCATAATGTGCTTTTCATTGTTTGCATTGGGAGCTCAGTACAGTTTTTGGCAATTCAACATCTCTTTAAACTTTACGAATTTACCTTTGAGCAGCAGTACCTACTTGCCTTAAGGAACATGCTTTTGAAAAAAGGATAACAGAAGTAGGTAAATGGCATCTGTTTTAAGATAAAAATAATGTTGGGAAAACTGGAAAGGGAAAATTGTGTCTCAAAACATTTGTGAAATATACGAGTAACCTCAGAGGAAGAGTAGTTTGGAGAATTGCAGGACCCAGAGAAGTGACGGTCACGTTATTTTTTCCATTTTTGAATGAGTTTAAATTTTGCACACGGTGTCTTGGATTTACTAAAAGATTGGTTGCATCTCATTTGGCATAAACAGCACCATTTCTCACCAAACAAATCCAATCCACTCGTACTCAACATCACTGTGGGTACCTTGAACTTGGAAATTTCAAGCATTATAGGTACCTTGAATCTGTTTGTAAACTGAAGGAGCAAATAGTTTAGTTTAGAAAATAAATTAAAGTGTTTTAACTTGTGGCATGGGTGAACCATGACACATCCCATCTTCCCACTGACCGTATTAATTTTGTACTGATATTAGGCCCAATGTGAGCCATTTGAAAACTGATTCAAAGTGCAGACAAAGCAATTCCCAGCATTGCCGATCAGTTGGGCTTAACCCCATAGTGGCATCATCATGCGATGGCGGTCCTCCTTTATTTGCTTTTAAGTCACGAAAAAATGAAACCCATTACAGAGAAAAAATGTGAAAACATCTAGTAAACGAAAAGAAAATTCCCAGTCCCATTATTTCACACAACATGAACGAATCGACTTAAAATAACTGGCATAAATGTCGATTGCTGCACAAGTATTGCATCTTGACCCTATACGTTTTCATTTAAACTTCTTTAATTATCTAAATAAATACAAATCTTACGACTCTGGCAATATGCCCAATCAATTTACCCACCACGTTGCACCCCAAAAACATGTGCCATGTGCTGACATCCGGCGAAACGTATAATACGTGGGTTTTATACGTACGTATAATACTACGTATAATACCGTAAATTTTACCGTATAATACGTGACGTATTATACCTACCCATCCCTGCTGGACATGATGTGGAAAATTTCCAGGAGGATTTGCACTTTTTTAACTTTTTTTCCGGGATATTCCAGATTTTCCAGGAGGCTTTACAAACTCCAGGTTATTCCAGGATTTCCAGGAGGTGTGGCTGCCATGGATTTCTGTTAAAAAGTAGGTTGGTGCATAGCAGGTAGGTAGTCATAATCTGCAAACCTGTTACAACCATCAAAAGGACATATTGAAACATCTCTCTCACTCATGTGCGTCTTTTTGTGCTGAGATAAAATGCTGGAAGAGGAAAACGTCCTCTTGCAAATATCACAGGAAAACCCTGGAATAAAAATAAACATACAATGCCAATTGAAGCAATTATATGGCATTAGAATCTAGATAAACGAAAAGGAATGCATAAGTGATCCCCACAATTTTGGTTAGAGCCTACTTCGACTATGCGTAAAATACCATGCACAATTAATTGCATGAAATGGATAAATTACATCAAAGAAAAACAAGTCAGGATTTTTTTTGCAATAAAAATTATTAAAATCTGAGTCTTGCAACACAGAAGCATGGCACAATGCGGTCCAGTGATATGTGGCTCACTGTGAAGGATCTCCAAAAATGTCAGACAAACAGCGCTGTCCGCGAGTTGACCCGGGGCTGGCACGGCTCGTGTGATAGGAGGTGATCAAAGAAGTGAAATCGCACACAAAAAGACACCAAGAAATCAAGAATAGCAATAAAATATGAGATAAATTATACATCAATCGAGAAAAGCGATTCGTCGTGAAAAGCAAGACATGTGGCAATGTCCACGAAATAGAAAAGCAGGAGACATCGGACTGAAAACTGCAGCAATATAAAACAAATAGAAAAACAAGGGACATGGGACAGAAAAAGAAAGCAATGTTAAATGAATGAAGAAGAAAAGAGACATCACATCATAGGATAGAAAAATATAGCAATGTAAAATAAATGAAAAGGCAAGAGACATGGTCCGGAAAGGCAAGAGGCAAGGAACAGAAAAATGGAGCAATGAGCAAATAGAGCAAACAGAAAAAGAGACATACTTAGGTACCTAATACAGAAAAATACAGCAATGTAAAATACCTAAACAGAAAATGCAAGAGACATGGGACAGAAAAATGCATCAGAAAATGTAACCATTCAAAACTCAACACACAGCGATTGTATCTTGTGCATAGAAATGACCATTGTCCAAAGTGGAGGTACGGCCTCCCGCTGGTGGAGCGCATTGAGGAGACAGGTCATTGTTTCAATACGATTCGTTATCCCCATTGGCACTAGGGAGATTTCAAATTGATCCAGGCCAACCGAATAGCACGGACCCCCACCCTTCATGTCCGCTGCCGGCCATTCTGTTTTCGGTCAGCCATGTGACTGTCGTGCGTCACCATCGGCCAAGCCATTGGGAGACCAAGAAAGGGTAAGGTCAAGGTCCGTACTACATTTCCGGTGGGAAGTACCTACCCACCCTTCCGGTGGCCACAATAAAATTATAAGAATAATAAGAATTTCCATGGGCCCTAATTATGGGGTGCTTTTACATTTTACTCCTGTTGAACAAAAATGCAGTCATCCAGGTTAGCACTGAAAAAGTTAATATTTTACAATGCATTTGTGTTCGCCTTTTGCAATTAGGAGGCCTTTTCGAGGAAAAGTTATATGCACTCACTTTTGACAGGCTTGTTGTGAGCAGTACTCCTGTGCATGTAATACTCCAAGTAAGTTTTGAATGTCATATTGCATCCATCAACATCACAAGACCTTTCGACATGCCACCACCTGTGTGTGTCCAATTGGCTTGGTAACAGGCAGGAGAATGAACAATCCTCGACTCCACAGCTAAAATAATTAGAAAACTGCGACGTGTCGATCAAAATTGCTGTTGCAAAATGAAATGCAAGTGCAAGCTGTGGCAAAAACAGAATCCATTTCCATCCTCTGCTTTTGTTTTCCAGCACTCATTTTGGAACCAGGATAAAATTAAAGCTAAAGATATCTCCTGGATTTTACTGCACCTCGGGGTATTATACTCTCTCACACTTTGCTGAGAACAAAAACATTTCCGTGAAGCAATAGAACAGTCCTAAAAACTGATAAAAGGTGACAGGAGCAGCCTGGTGCATTTGGCCCATCTTCTTGTTTTGACTGATTGGTTCTGATTTTAACTGAATCCAGGTCGATGCAAAACAAACTACCTAAATGCTAAACAGAAAGAAGGTTCTCTTTCACTGCCTTGGTTTGTGGGCAGGAGCGAACAAGAATGGAAATGGAGAAAAACTTTTGAAAAAGGAAGGAATGAGAAGAAAAAAGAAAGGATGAAAACGACAAAGGGATAAAGGAAGAAAAAGGACAAAGAGAAAAGTAAAAAAGAAAAAGAAAGACAGGGGGTGCCTTGAAGGGCAAGAAAAGAAAAGAGGGACGAAAGGGTTATGAAGAAGAGTGAATGAAAGAAGTAATATTTTTACAAGATACAAAGGAAGGTGGGAAGGACAGTCAAAATTCCACAACAGTGTTTGGCTCCAGTTCCAAATGCAGGCCCACAAAATGTACCTACCTACGAAAGTGGTTCAAAAAGTTTTCTTCCTGACCTACCTGCTTCCAGCAGAGCTTGGGTGTTTAAATTTTTAAACACTTGAAACTTAATCGTTTTGTATTATGCCCACAATTTTTTGTTCTGTCAATTTAGCATTGCTATGTTGGAAGTTGTGGCTATTTTTTGGGATCATGTCATTTGGTGTTGATGATCTGCTGCCGTGCGACTGCATTTGGCACACATCGTTGCCGTGTCGATCCAGCGAGAAGGTGCTCTCAAATTTGGAATCCCTGCATGTCCTGCAAATTTGCCAATCCTTGTGAATTTGCAGGACATGCAGGGATTCCAAATTTGAATGCAGCTGCTCGATGGATCGCCACGGCAACGATATGTGCCAAATGCAGTCGCAGAGCAGCAGATCATCATCACCAAATGACATGACCCCAAATAGCCACAACCTGTAGATAGCAATTCTAAATTGACAGAACCAATAATTTGTACGCATAATACAGAACCATCAAGTTCAAATCAAATCAAATCAAGCTCGATCATAAGCCGTCAGACGACGCATACGAGCCAGAGACGAATCGAACGGTCCCAGCAAGCCAGGATACCCTCCGACCATCCCATGTATGTTGTCGTAAGACGGCTTTCTCTCTCTCTCTGTCCCTCTCCTCTCTCTCTCCCACTCTCTGACCCCCCACTGCAACTCTCCCTTGATCTCCCACTGTCTCACAGTCCCAAACTCACCCTTGCTCCAATTCCCTCATCCTGTCTCCTTCACCTTTTATCCTTCATTATTACCTT
>JASGXE010004012.1:0-26124 GCA_030068105.1 Sinentomon sp. SZTP_YWyxl | reverse complement strand
TTTTTTTTTCTCTCTTTTTTCCTGTTTATTTTTGGTCATCACTGCAAATGTGCACTAAAATTGTGCAATAAAATTATCATTTCTAGTTCGCAGCAGTGTCATTCTTGTCACCCACCACAAAATTTTCCCACATCTTGCCTTAGTCTTCATTTTTCTCTTTCCTTTTTTTCTTTTCTTTTTCTTTTTTTCTCTTTCTTTTTCTTTTATTTTTTTTTTCTTTCTTCTTTCTTTTTTTTTCTCCGCGTTTTGTTTTTCTATTTGGTCCACTGCAATGGCGAATTAAAATGATCATTTCTTGTTCGCAGTAGCATCATTTCATTATGCTGCGAGAAGCTCACACATTTTACTCATGCCACATTAAAAGTTCAGCACTAGATCTTGCACTTGAGTTCCTTTTTAAAGATAAACACAGGGCCTCTTGGGGGTGGGCCAGAGCTGGCGATGCCAATTTCCCCCCTTTCCTGGCCCAGCACATCGTTTTAGCTTTTCGGGTAAATTTATTGGTACTTAGGCAGGTACTTGAAACAAAGGTAGGTAGGCAGACCTTCAGTCATTTTTGTGATTACCTTATTTTGAATCCTTTCAAGGTGTGCACAATTTTGCCTAATTGTCTTCTTCCTTTTTTTCTTCCAACCTTGCAATGATCCAATCATTGCGACCCACACTTTTATCTAGGAATCACTAAACTGAATTATTATGTTCTGTGCCGTGTCTTGAAACTTAATTTGGCACAATTTCTTTCATCCGGTGGCACTTGTATGTTCTGCATCCCGACTGCGGATGGAATGGATATTTTATCTGGTTCTGATGATCTGATCCTTCTATCATCACTGGATGTGAGTCGTGATCTTGGATTTTTGCGAGGTTGGTTGAAATCTTTACAATGAATGACCTCACAATTGAATGAAATCAAATGAAAAATGTTTTTCTTATCAAAAATGTTTGTCTTTATTTTTGTCGGAGAAAATGTAAAATAAAATCATGTTCTCGTTTTGATTTTTGGAATTAAAAAAACAAAAGAAAAAAAAGAAAGAAAGAAAAAAGATAACTCTGTAGAGGACTATATCATCTGCAAACAACCTGATGTTGGAGATGATATTAACTGCAATGTCATTAATATAAATAAGAAAGAGGAGAGGGCCACACACTGAGCCTTGAGGAATGCCACTAGTGAGTGGGTGGGCCTCTGACAGATCGTTGCAAACGAGAACCTGGAACTGCCTGTCAGAGATAAAACTTGAGAGCCACAGGAAAAGATTTTCAGGAATTCTCAGCCTAGATAGCTTAGAGACAAGAATAGGTATTGAGACTTTGTCAAAAGCCTTAACCAGGTCAATGAAAATTGCATCAGTCTGACTGGACTTTCCGAGAGCAGTGGCGATGTCATGCACAAAACTGGTCAGTTGGGATTCGCAAGAGAACTTGCTGCGGAAACCGTGCTGATGTTGAGAGAAGAATTTTTGACCCTCGAGCAACCGATATAAATAACCCGCTACCATCTTTTCCATAAGTTTAGCTGAAGAGCTGATAAGACTTATTGGTCGGAAGGAGGTTGTGGAAAGAGGCTGGCCACCTTTAGCTAGTGGTATCACGATACTCATTTTCCAATCGTTTGGGATTACATTTTGGGCCAAGGATACTGAGAAGAGCACAAAAAGGAAAGTTTTTAGTTTGTCGCAGTGGTTTTTAAGGAATGCCATAGGTATGGAATCAATGACATTGAAAGTGGAGTTCTTCGATGTTTTGATCGCTTTAACCACCGCTTCCAGGGAAATCAAATCAGCATCACGGAGAAAAGCTTGAACTCGGTTGTGGGTGACAGTGGATGCAGCAGGAATCTTTGGGTTGAGATAGCTCTTCAGAGCCAAAGCAAAACAGCTACTCGACCCAGCATTGGCACCAGAGGGTCCCTGACTGGAAGTTTTGCTATTGTGGAACTTCCAAAACTGCTTTATGTGATGACATCATTGATTGCAAGTTTCTGAACAAAGCGTGCCTCAATGAAATTCAGATTGTTTTGGTAATCTTTAAAGCAGCAGCATAAAGAGGGAACAGATTCTGGTTTGATGAGCAGGAAGAAAAAAGGTTTAACATTTTGAAGTATTTTTGGCGAAGACTGGCTTTAAACCAAGGTGGGAAGGACAGATTTCTAATTTTAATTGGATCCCGACTAGGAACAAAGTGATCAATGGTCAAAGTGCAGACTGTCTTGAATTCGGTCAAGATTACAGAGGTCAAGCAGAGCAAAGTCAAGCAATCTATCGACAGCATCCCTGTCATATTTGTCAAAAAGATATGTGCGGCCAAGGTCACTTTGGTGGGAAGGGAGAGGGGGAGGTGCACAACAATCAACCTGGAAACGGGCACTTATCATAAAGTGATCACTCATGCCTATAAAGGATTCCTTCGTTTTTTTACTTGAAATTACTTCTAGGATAATTTTTTCATTTACCCAAATCACTGTTGAAAATTTTATTTTGGTTGGCATTGATAATCTTCCATCTTCAACTGGATGACTTCAATAAACATTTCTATGTTTAATAGAAATGTGTTTGTAGGCCTATTCAAACAATAGCAAACAACCAGATCCCATGCAAGCAACTCTCGTGGTAAGTTGCATGCATGGGATCTGGTTGTTGGCTAGGACACAGTCCAGCGCAAAAGTGAGGCATCAGCAACTTGATTAAAAAAGACAATAACCAAATTACAAAATAACAAATTGCAAATTTTACAAACAAGAAGTAGCAAGCAGAAATCAGCAATGGGGCATGATCAACACTACAAGAGCTGTTACTCAGGGGCCACATTCAGCACATTCCTCTTGAACTTATTTAGGGTTAAATCCTCCCCATTACCAAAAACATCAGCCTTTAAGGCATTCCAGTCATTGACAGTTCTATTTACGAAAGAAAACTTTCCAACATCCCGACATGTAAGCCCAGCCGCAGCCATCAACTTGAAATCATGATCTGATCATGTCTGCCTCTGTATGTAGGAGGAGAAATGTTCTCTTTCATTTTTTTATTGTTTTAATAGGTACAAACATTTCTTTTCAACATTATGTTAAACACACACCAAAAGAATACAACAGCATGTTCGGGTACATCTTCATTCATTTTCAAGGTTTGCTTCTTTTTGTTGTCTTTTAATGCTTTTGACTTTCTTTTGCCTGCCACATATTCGATGGTTCTGGCTTCTGGTGGATGGCCAACAACCAATTTTTTTGAAATCGCCTGTACTTGAATCTATTTTTGGGCACCCTCCATCTGCCGTATTGGAAATGATGCATTTGGCTTAACGCTGTTCAATTCAATTACCTTTTCATCTTACTGAAAGCACTCAGAGCTGCATGGCCAAGTGAAAATTCTGACTCAACTTCAAAGACAATGTCTTGAAAGTTGAAATGTCATATTGGGAAATTTTGAGATTCCATTGAAATGAGATCAACTAGCCTATGTCAAGTATCATTGCGTCAATGTACCTTCTTCATTCTCTGTCTCTGCTTGCGTTCTTTTCTGTCAATACTACATTTTGGTAGAAAGAAGTGCAGACTTGCCGACAAACTTACAGGCAGATTAGTAGCCTAATCTGCAGATGGATTTGGCCGACATAGAGTTTTTAGCAGAAAGTGAACGACTGGAAATTATACCTAATTTCAATCATGGGAAGATGTACTTGATTGAGTAAGTTTGAAAGAACTCTTGGAATTTGTCGCACTGAAAGAGATATTGATTAGGTATCTACCTTCATGATTTATACCTACATGATCACGGCCTTCTCATGAATTTTCCTTTGACATAAAAATAGTGTCTGTGTTGGCCAGGCCAACCTGATTGTATGTTTGATGCTTTGTAATCTCAACTCTGCATGTTTGTCTAAAAAGAAATATGTAGATACTGTCGGATATTGCCTCTTAACAGCCAGTTGATGATGGTGATGTGACGCTAGTAGTTTTGGATCAGGCGGCAGGCCTCCAGCCACAACAAAATACTCGGGGTCGACTTTTCATCCCAAATCATTGAGTGCCCTACAACTGGCACATTCCGAATATATGTAGTGAAGAAAGCAATAGGATATTTGAAATCAATAGGATATTTGACATTCTTTGCCAGAAACTAGGTACCTGCCTATAAATGGGAACAAGTAGATCTCCGTGCTGAGTACGGCCATCGGCTGGAACGAATTTTTTCGACCTCCGTGCGTTGTACGGACTAGGTCTTGTCCAGTTAACGAGCTAAGCCCAACTTCGTAAGACTTTGATGCAGCATTCCACAAATTCTTGGGCTCCCTTCCAATGATACCACACTCAGATTGATTCAGATGCAACTTAGGTTGTAATAATCATGTTAAAGTTTTGGAAAAACAAGGCACATATCATCTGCCACCTATAAAGCATTGGATGACGTGCAGAATGGCCCTGTCAGGTCTCTGTCTTGGACCTTGAGCTTGGTGTTCTTCAATGTGCACAATGTGTTGCTGCACATGGACCGCCTTTAGGTCCCATCCGAAGAAGTTTATCTTTCCGATCACATTGTGTCTTGCCAAGGGTGAATGCCCACCATTGTGCCACCCACAGCAAATTTCGTGTCCTAACTGGAATTCGAATCCCGAACCGTCAGATTACTTACAAGTCCGATGCGCTGACCACTGCACCACGAGGATCGGACGAGTACTTGGGCAGTGCAGAGGAGAGCTGAAAGATTTTGTTTAAAAATTCCTGCTTTGAGGCGAATGCCACCATGTCAGCTTGGAGGATGAACCTTAAACTCACTCCATCAGGATCGCCTAAACCACTCTTCTTGAGCATGCAAATCTTCCTCTTTTGTACATACGGGCTGTCTAATCCAAACATAATTGAACTTATTCCAACGACGTATTATAGAAACTGCCATTTTTCATGTCAACTCTTCCAGGGGTGAGATTGGTCCATTTCGTGCTGGAATTCCGGTTCTTGTACCTCTCTGGTTGGCTGTTAATTTACGGCAGCGTCAGCGTTGCAGAATTATTCCGCCAAACTGGATGTCGGCTGTAAAGTTTGAAGAGGTGAAGGAGAATGAGATGCAGTCGAAATTATTCACAAAAATTGATTCTCTACATTACATGGAAATGCTCAAACTGCTGGTTGACACAGCTCCCGAAGATGTAACAAATGCCGATGAAATCAGAACAGTTGTCAAGGTATTTTTTGTTTGCACAGATATTTTTTTAAAGATTTTCCCATAAACATAGGCAGCTTTACATCACTTGATTCACATCACATTTAACAAAGGATGAAAACTGGGAAGGAATGCAAGTTTGAAGACAATTTTGAAATGAAACGAATACCTAATTGATTCGATTGATTGGGTGAGTGTAAAAAAGTGGATAAGCTGTTATTGTGTTTAAGGGTGCAAGTTTGCTGAGTTCAGCCTTTGCACATTCACGTTGACTTATAACCATCGATAACAATTATTATCGTCATTCAGAAAAACTCCGAGTACAATAGGTAATCTTCTGCACTGCATCAATATTTTGATATCAGTTATGCATTGTATTGATATGAGGCAAACAAACCTTGTGGTTTCCTTCTTTTACCTGTGACCTACCTTCAAAACTAGGATGTCTGGGATATCAGAATGGCAAAGCTTCGATCTTCTATCAACAGTTTTGTGGCCAGTGAGGGAACCTATGCAAAGATCGATAATTTAACTGCCACTGAAATCAACACAGTTCGGCCATTTCTTCCTGAAGCATTGGATCAGCTGCATCGATTGCGAAAGGTGGGTATCTACCTACCTAAGATTGCTTTTGCTTGCTTTTAGGCATAACTCGATCGGTACCTCCCTAGTGCTTTGTTTTCGACGATGGACTATGTTGTACCGACTGCCCCTGCAGGGTCCAGGCTGTTTGTTTTGCACACACTACATTCTAAATGCTGACTGATGGGCGAGCCCACTGCATAGGCCCATGCCTCAACTGTTTTCTTTTTCATTGTAGGTAATTCCAATATTCCATGTACGAGTATCACCTACTTGTTGGCTTGGGGGTTTGCTCATTCTTGCCATTTAGAAGATTTAGAAGAAGATAGGCAACCTAGGTACTGTCAAACTAGATATCTTTCTCGAAAAATGATATGCCACAGAAGCTAAACTGAACTCGAGCAAAATGGTGAGGTCCACAAGGCATGCAGTGGCATATTGAATGGTGGTATTCAAGATAACATAGGTATATAAATTGAATTGCCTATTAGTCTTTCCCTGCAAAACTTTACACTTTTTCCCATATTGGGACAAACAGGCTCCAAGTGTACATCTCATGCATCTTGGTTGTTTTTTACTTTTTTCACAGCATTTAACAAGGTACCTACCCACTTCATTTGATTCCTAGCAGAATGATCGTCCACATTTTTTATACATTCCAATGTGTTAAGCATGGTAGGTTCAACCGGTCGAGCCCAAGCCTGGAGTTGAAAAATGTGGCAGGTATTTTAGCTGCACATGTACGTCAATTGATTTGAAATTGTGCCGATGTTCTTTCATCTTGGCGAGCATTTTTGCAAAAATGCTATCATGTCTTGAAAAAAGTGACAGAAATTGCAAATAAAAAAGCAGTCAAAAAAGATGCAAATTGCAAATACCTACAGTGAAAACAGCAAAATAATGCTCACATGCAGTAGGTACCTACATGCACCAAGATATTGTGCAAATCTATCAGTCCACAGATGCCAACAGAGAATGCGAATGTTGGTGATTGGCTTGCAGGTTTGATCATTCTGACACACCACCAGTTCCCACCATCTGTGGTTTAAAAAAGACTGCAAAATTCCACAAAACGCTGTGATAGGCATAATGGCATCACCAAACATTTTAAAGACCAAGAACAGCAGATCGCTAGAAAGCCAAAAATTTCCAAAGACCTGCAGAATTCCCCAATGGCTTTCAGGCGTGACGATGAGAACAAAATTTCAAACATGGCCGAAACAAGGACTTTTCTGGATTTTTTGCAAAAAATTTGCCCGATTCCTTCAGCATGCTTCAAAGTTAGGCATTCGGATTCATGCAACCAGGAGGCAGAAGTGTACCCATAACCATATTTTTCTCGCCTATCAAGGTCTAGAATGCATTTCATATCTGTTGATTTACATGTGTTCGCTTATCCACTTTAAAAAGTGCTTATTGAACAAACAAGTGTCGTATTTTTCACTCCTTTCAGAGTATCCTTACAGTTGATGATTCATCACAGCAGCCATAAGTGACAACTGTCTTCCACGTCATGCTCTTGTGTTCCGTGTTTAACTTTCATCAGTTGCGGTACCTACCTGATTGGCCCAGCACGTGTAAGCAACAGTGGGTTCAGTTGCAAAAAGTATGATTGTGGGAAGTCTCTTAGTTATACCTGATCTGAAGAGGTTTAACTTTCACCACCAGATTTACGTGTTCCACTGGGACAGAAAATAATGTCTTCTTAATGCCCATACACACAGACGCACATGTTACTTGTTACAGATGAAGATTTCAAGAAATATGTAGGTGCTTAGCAGTTAGCAGTTATTTGTGCTGGAATCACTAGGTATAGGTTGAGACTGGGGCTGCTGACTGGTGCTTCCGTTTGCAGGCATTTGCCCTGGTCGTAAACTGAAGCCTTGCAATTGCATGTCTTCTTTGTTTTTCATTTAGGCCTAATTGGAGTTTTGCCAGCGATGAACTTTTCTCTTGCCTGACAATAATATCTGCAGAATGCAGGAGTGCATCTTGACATCATTGCAGTTCAGCCTTTTACATTGTCTTTTCCCTATTGTTGCCAAATAAAAAGAAACTTTTTTTAAACCCATCTACAATCGAATCCTCTGTCCGTCCCCTCTTAACAGCCATTGAAGGAACTTCTTGCAACCATTGTTGATAATTGCTACCATTTTCATTTAGAGTTTGCCTTGAGATGATTTTGCAGATAAAATTTAATTGGGGAGAATCGTTTGTTGAAGTACCCATTTAGGAAATTTGTGTTCCATCTTCCCAGGAATCTGAAAGTGCTTCTCGATATGACATCATCTACCTTGCAGTTTTTGAAGCAAAAAAGAGTGGGTTTATAACTCCACACTTTTTGGACTCGGAATGCTTGCTTCTATTTGATACGGCCAACAACATAAAATGAAATTTGCCTCAGAATGGTCTCTGGGTCTGACTGGATATATAGCTTAGTGGACCTAAGATTACTTTCTTGTCAATTCCGGCCTCAGAGTCAGGTCTGGTTAGCCCGTGTTAACCGGTGCAGCTCAAGCACATTGGTACGACAGTCTCTTCTTGTTCATGAAAAAATGACCCCCATCTGGTTTGGCAAAAAATCATCTATCACGCAATGCAACTCCAGTGCATCAAACATTGCATTGCTGCAGAGCTTCCATGCAAAATGTCTGCTTTGCAACCCTAAGAAATGGAACAGCCCAGGTGCAATAATGGCAGCATACAGTAGAACACGTGTGGCAACATAGTTGCATATTTTTCGGGGCACA
The DNA here is from genome assembly GCA_030068105.1 of Sinentomon sp. SZTP_YWyxl. Taxonomy (NCBI): domain Eukaryota; kingdom Metazoa; phylum Arthropoda; class Protura; order Sinentomata; family Sinentomidae; genus Sinentomon; species Sinentomon sp. SZTP_YWyxl. The sequence continues at coordinate 17,636 of JASGXE010004012.1, read as the reverse complement.
TTGAAAATAATTCTTTGGGTTTGCAGTCCGGCAATAAACCACATCCTATGCAACAAACAAGTTAGCCAAGCAAATTCTTCATCCTCCATTCTTTCGTGGATGAGAATTCATCGATGACACTTATCATGCCGGATGTCGTGCTGTTCCAATTCTACCAGGGGATCCTTTTCAATCGATATGATAGCAAAAAAGCTGAGACAATCTTGGCTAATTGTGTTTTTCGGAGGTGTGTTTTTATTCACTTAGGATGAGATGCTCCTTTTGAGGCATGAGATGCTGTTGAGGTATGAGATGCTCCTTTCTGCTGATACACTGGTGACAGGCAGAGTGAGCACCAGCATGAAAAACTTGTATGCTTGAGAGAGATCCTTTTGAAGTTCCAGTGATATGAGCATGTCCACTTCACTTTGAAGATTGGTGCATGCTTGAAAATTGAGAGTCAGTGAAGACAATTTGGAGTTTATCTCACAGCAACTTGATGTCCAAGAGGTATTTATGCATGGCTTCTAACGAATTGAAAAGCATCTGCGAAATTTCCTCTGCATGTGGTCGAAACAGTACACGTGGGCCAAAGCAAGAAATTAGAATTTCTCGTGATCCTGCCTTCAACTGGGTGGAATGTTCTATTGAAAAAAAAAACAAATAACTGTCGTATCTAACATGACCAGATGGGGGGCGGTCAGCAGTCACAAAGGCTGGGATCGCAGGGGGGTCTGGGGCAGCGCCCCAGTGGGGTTCCAAGGGGCACACCCCCTGGCAGGGGGTCTGGGGGAATTTTGCAGTTTTGGCATGCATTTTTTGCCAGTTTTGGTCACTTTTTGGCTACCAAGGAGGCCTCAGCCGGAGGTGCGTGTCCTGCCGTTCCTGGGCTCCTTTATTGCAACAGCCACAAGTGAGCAGGCATGCTGAACCCGTTTTCCGTCGCTTGATAGGTGAAACCTTCAGAACTTGGAATAAAGTCAAAAAATAAAATGCTTCCTGCTGCATGCAATATAGTGAAATCAAAATCCAAGGTGCTACAAGACTTCTTTTTAACCAAGAAAGAAGAGACAAGTTACAAAACGAAGCGAACACAGCAGAAACTTGAAAAAGCGTTCACTCTCCAAATTTTCACACGTCCACGATTCAACAGCACAGCACCCACCTGCATAATCGCAACAAATGCCGAATCAATAAAAAAAAATATGCTCCATGGGCTCTGCCAGAAGAAGACACGATTGCTGCGCTGTACCTAAACCAATACGCCTAAACCAACCAATAAACCAATATGCCTAATAGCCTAATAGGCAATACGCCGTATTGCCTAAACTAAAATCGTCAAGGAATCCCTTTTCTCGCAAAATGCAGATCTCTGAGTTCTGTGCAGAGCAGCGGCAAATGCCATGGAGTGGCAAGCATATGCGAACCGAACAGAAAAGCTATCACACACCCTTACCACTGCCATTGGACAGACTGGTAGCACTCAGATTTGTTTTGAGATCAATGACCCGTTCCCGTGTCTTCTGTGGCATTCACACCGCACACGTGGTGCTGTTTGGATGGCATCCACACCACAGGAAGCTTCTTGCCTGCCTCTTTCTCTGTTCTCCATTTGCGGACAACGCCAGATAGAGCAAAAATTGCCACCTCACTCACTTTGCATGCGACACCATTTCATTTCATGATGATGAAGAGGAGACAGATGCCAAGCAAAACAACAAGCAAACAAGAATGAGTTTCGATTCTCGGTGCGTGGCCTTGCTCTCAAAATTTTCATCGACAACAGAAGCACTGACAGCAGAAGCAGTGCTTCTGCGACAGCAGTGCTTCTGCTGTCAAATAAAAATTTTGAAAGCAGAAGGCAAAATTACAACGGGTAGATTTTTCTCAAAAAGATATTTGTTCACGCGTTGGCAGGAAGGGGAAATTTTTAAATCATTGACCATGTTTCGCCAATCGTTTTGATTTTGTGCAACAGCCTAAAACGTGGGAAAAATAAGCTTTTTCTTGATCATTTTAATTTTCTGGAAATTTAGACAATTTAGTCAAAATAAACACTGAAATGAACAGTCCAATTTTGCAATTTGCACATCGAACAACAGCTCCTTTTCTCTGGCTGAAAGAATTGGATGGAAAGCCTTCATTTTTAATGGCGGAGAGATAAATACGGGGTTAACGCTAACTCCGACTAGCTATGCAAAAATTTTCTCATCATTTACTTCTGTGCTAAAAATTTTTCAGGCAACTAAGGAGTTAAAGTTAACCCAGCATTGAAAAAATTGAAAAAAATCACATTTTTAATGTTTCATTTTTAAGCACCATTTCGATCGATGGCATTTTATCTACACACTGGTGGTTGTGTTTGGGGGGCGGCCACCCCCCGCCCCCTTATATAGGCCACTGATAATGTTCAACTGTTCCTTCGTGTCGCAACCAGGCAAGTCGCTTGTGATAATCTGGCCACTAGCGAAGATCAATTCATGCAAGTATGTCCGCTCGACAAAAATATCCACTTGCGACAAATGCCATGCTTTCCTGTGTCAGGTCGGATCGCGGAGTGTCAAAGATGAAGCTTTGTAAAACGACGCAATTACGCCAAAGTGCATTTTAACAGTTACGAGTAGAAAACTGAGCTTCTGATAATAAGTAAGCGTAAAATTCAATGAAATAAATGTAAGGCCATGGACATTGAGTGCATTACGTGCGAGCAAGAGGTGACCACTTCAGTACTTGTCATTCAGTTGCAACAAAGGTGTGTCCGAAAAAAAATACTCTGAACATAAAGGTCCGCACGGAAAGATCAATCCAAAAGAAATCTGGATTTCTAATACTTGGAGCACGGTGTGAACCACGAAAACATCAGTTTTCTCTTCCCTGGCATCTTTCCTTTCCTGCAGCAAGTATTTTCTCCTCGATCCAGTAGCCCTGTTGTTACTAAACTTTGCATAGGACGCACCTCTAAAACCTTTCCCTCAGTCGGAAACAACAAACGAATCGAAGAACACACAATCACACAGGAGCTTGTTCTGGCACATTGCAGGTAACATGTGTCGATCAGATCAGCGGGAAATGTGGAAGATCACACATTGCCACTCGTATGCCCGTGCCGCATTAAAAACGGCACCATCAATGAAACAATAACTCACGTCAACCACACAATAATTTACACATTAATTAATCACACTGCGCACGTTAAAGAACACCTAGTTCCATGTCCAAGACAGGCTTGGCAGGTTACATAAGAGAGAAGCCACAATATCACAAGACACACGTCTCCGTGCTGCAGAGCATATTCGGTTCGGGAAAAATTAAATTAATATAAAAAATAAAAAAAAAAATTAATCTAAAAATGTAAATTAGGCCTAATTATATCCGATCGAAAATATTTTTGTCTGGCAATTTTTCGTGATGAGGCTGAGGCTCACTGGCTTCACTTCACTGACTGATCAGGCCTGTGCACACCATACTGCATCATAACGTTCAGAAAAATGTTACCCAACACTTTTCCAATTCTGGGTCTCGTCAATATTTCAGGCACAACAAACTCAAAAGACAGATGCAAAATGTGTGCCGTTTCTTGTCTGTCGCATATAGCTAACGTCAACTTACCTACTCTTTCCTTAACAGAATAAATCTACCTGTTTCCATGGTTGGAAGGCTTTTGGTGCCCGTTGAAGATGGAAGTAAAATCTTATACACATTGTCTGTGAAGTGAGGAGCCTCCTTTTTTATTTTTTTTACTCAAAACATAGATGACGTCCTCCGTAAAAGTCGCTCATTTTTGTCTCGGAACAATTCTGATCTGAACAAAACATAGGTACCGACCAACCGATCGAAGGCAGTCTTATAAATAAAAGTGGTAGGGTAAACCTTTCGATGCTTTGATAACTGTTTTCAACTTTTTAACCCAACCCTAACCTATGCCAAAAAAAATTCAAGCACTTGAACACGGATGCCAACTTTAAAGAGCATCGGAAGAGATGTCAAGCATCAAGCATTGTCTGCCAGTTTTGTTTTTGGTCGTGAATCACAGTAAACATTCATCTTGGACATCGATCAGAAGTCCACAAAGATACCTAGCTAGAGTCTGTTCTGTTCGTTCCATTTCTGATGGTGAAAGATCTGCCAGTTTCAGTGCAGAAATGAAAGTTTCGCTGTTTGTTTGAATGGGGAGGGGTGTGAAGCATCCTCGGTTTTTTACTTATCTTTCATTCAGATGGAAAAAGGAACAGCAATGGAATACCCTACTCTCACTTTGAGCCAATGTTTGTTCCAAAAACAGCCTTCGAAAATCGGTTTTTTTGTGCCTCAATTGATATTGATGATTGACATCTTTGTCACAGTGGTAGGTACCTACCGGCTACCTTCTGCCTCAGTGAAGATTACCGAGGGGCATTGATGGGAGAGATGGGCAGTGAAAATTATTTTATAGAAGATTAGTCCTACAGGATGGAAGGAGTGGAACCTTGAAAGGACTGTTGTCCTGTCCCTCTTTGACACTTGGAAAGTACACACCATTTTCTTGAAAGAGAACCTAGCTATTCTTTAAAGGTGAGTTCATCATTTTTTCCATCTCAACAATTGGCAGACTGAGAAGAGGGTGGGTACATAGCCAGCACGAAAACAGGTCCCCCCATAACAGGGAATGTGGATGAAAGCGAGTGTGAAAAGGAGGGAGGAGGTCAGTCACCTTCCACCTTTTTGCACTTGCGAAAAAAGAAACACGCAGCCTTGTGTATCCCGTGCAACTTCACAAATGGACTCCTTTCTCTCAACTGTTCAGTTTGTTTCCTAAAAATATCAAATTTTTATTTTTTTAAAGGACTTCAATTTTTTGAAGCTGTCGCTGGCTGGTTTGTTGGTGACATTACATGCTCCTGTTTGATTCTTGTTGGCATCTCGGTTTTGGTTTCGCTGCCTGGACTCTGGGAGATTCAAGCATATCCAGCTTCAATTTTTATGAAGCAAGGTTGGAAAACATTGTCCACAACAATTGGGTTCCAAGTTCCAACTCACAATTGGGTCCACAGCTGCCTCGCTGGCTTTTGTTCATAGCCCAAACTGATATTTTTCACCAGTCAGCCACTCAGCCGAGCTTTGTTACAAACCTCATTCCACTTTTGTGTTGGAGCTGATGTAGGTAAGGTGAACACTCTCAAGCACGCTTAGAACTTGAAACCAGAATCAAATGAATGCAACAGTGAAACATGATCAAAAACTGTGGATTCAGTGCAGGTAGTAATCGAAGGTTCACTGAGTATTTGAATGGAAAAGTTCAAAGCATGTCTCAACTTTTGTTTTCAAGTGGAATGTGTCAGTGGAGGGAGGCACTTCTTCCTCAGGTTTGCGATGACATGTTAAACGAAGATACCACGCGTTGACGCATTGCCATCTTCTCGGTGAACAGTAAAAAAGCACTTTCCTTGTTGAAGCAAAAAAGTGGTCAGACAGTGACACATGACCACTGATGACATGAGTCATCAGTGGTCATGACATGAGTCATCATCATCAATGGTCATGAATGACAAATGACCACTCTGTCTCATCTGCACAAAACATATACAGGTACACACGAAGTCATGCAAGGCCTTCAGTTTGAGGATCAGGTCACTGAGGGGATAGTTGTGAGCTGGCATTGCTCATCACACATTCAGTCTGTCTGTGATGATTGGAACATGCCTCTCTCTACCAGCAAACAGCAGATCAACACATTTTTTTTCCATTTTGCCACTTTACCAACACAACACAGTTTGTGCTGTTTTTAACTTTCCACCATTTTTAGGTTTAGGGACGTATTTGCTTCTGTCTGTGATAATTGAGTGACGTTGTTCTTTTGGTTCCCGATTGAGTTATTGCTCTCTCTCTCTCTCTCTCTGACTCTGATCAATGCCTAATGAGGAGCAGATTGAGGAGGCAGAAGTTCTAAGTTCCATCTACGAAGGAGACAACAGCTTCAAACAGTTAAAGCAATCATCTTTTCAGTACAGGGTGAGCTGCCTCTCCCTCCTGCCTGCCACCTCTTTTCTCTTCGCCCTCTCTCTCTCTCTCTCTGTCTTTTTGTTGCTCTCTCCACATTGGTCCGATTCTTGAGAGATGACTTGGCTGTAGTCACGTATGTTGGCATCACACTGGCTTCCACATGTGGCCCCTCTCAACAATCAACAAAACAGAAATGGCACAAGTCGAGTCTCAGTCAAGTCACCTCTTGGCTGAGACTAGACTTGTGTAATTGCAATTTTGTTGATTGCTGAGATGCAGACATGTCAGCCAGTGAGTTAAACAGCATGGTTTTGCTGTGGACACCAGATGGCATGCGACATACTGCTGATGTTACTGTCTTTGCATGTGGCAGCCAACTTGACAACAAATGAAAGGGGGTTTTTGTTGTGTACACTGTTTAGGACCAGACCAGGATCAGTGAAGAGTCTCTGTGTAGGCTTTCATTATGCATGTTCGCACACCTCTACTCTTTTTGTCGATTTACTTCCGGTGTTAATGAGCTTGCAATTAAAATATGAGCATTAGACAGTCTATTTTAATTTTGACAGTCTGTCTGCTATTTAGAATCTTTGTTCTTCAATTATTCTGAAATCGTTTTCATGTAATTTTGACTGCTGTACTTTTTCTGTTGAGCAAGCAACAACAAACACAATGATCTTGTGAAATTCGATAAACAATGTTTGCATTTTGTATTTCTGTGCCACACACTGTTGTCTGCATTCCTATGTGCCCCATTCCTGTTTCTGTTTCTTTTTTCTGCTTTTTCCTCCTTTTCCATTTCATATTCGTTTGTTTGTTTGTCTTGATCCATTCTATTTTCTACATGTCCTATTTCTTTCAGTTTGGTGAATTGGGGAGCAGCAATTCTTTCATGCTTGATATCAATTGGCCTGATGAGTATCCTGACGTTGAACCAAACCTTTCTATGGATTCATTCTACAACAAAGACCTGTACGTGAGTGATCTGATCTGATCCTGCTTGCGTATTCTACTTTTCCACTTGCACTTTTACCCCTGTTATTGTTCTCTGATCTGCACTTGTGCTCTGCTCTCATATCATCATCCTCGCCAGGGAATTTACTGCTGCCTTCTCTCCACCGAACGTTTAATGATGGGGTGCCTTCTGTTGGTCAGTCATCTGCGACTCATTTTTGAACTTTCCTCCCCTCTCCTCGAGAGGAAAATTTGTACAAGATTCAGGCATGTCATATCCCAGAGATCAGCTGTCTGTAGATGCCAATTTGCACCGGGTTGTACCCAGGCAAATTAACCTAATGATAATATATTATGTTTGCATTGTCATTCTCTGAGAAAATCACCATTTTACAAGGCAACGAAAGGTGGACTTTTCGTTTTTTTTTTCAACATTGGCTTTGTTTGCAACAGATATAAATATAGAGCTGATTTTTTGCTTTTGCAGCAAATTGGTCACTTGTGAATCTGCTGGATACTTTGTTTGAACAAAACTTGTTAACTTCTTGGTACTTCAGAGGTTTGTTTACAAAAAAAAAAAAAAAAAAAAAAAATCCAATAAAGGACAGAGCTAAGTGAGACACTTCTGTTTTGCTTCTTTTTGGTTGGCTGGTTGTGGTTGAGTGGCATATTTGAGCACTGAGCCTTTATTATCAAAATTGAGAAGAGGCAAAGGCAACTGAACTTCATTCCGTTTTCATTTCATTGTGGTCCATCAAATTACATGCATGTCGCATTACGAATATAGGCTTTTGTCTTTCAAACTCCTGTTCACATTTTGGTGGATAAATTAATAAGAGTGAAATTGTGTTGGGCTGGTGGGGACCTCTCGACTTCCACCATCCATGTCAAATGTATACCGATTCTGGTGTCCCAATCAATTGAAAAGGGTTTGCGTTTAATCACGGATCATTTTTTCAATCAGGTATGATTTCCTGACCTTACAGATTATTATATTTTCTGTTCATTTGTGGTCAATAACGGGTTCGTATTTGCTACTGGCCTCCCTCAGAATTGAGGCAACTGATGAAGTGTGAGGGACTGGGGAGGGGGACAAAGAGAAAGGATGAAGTTGTGATTTCTGGATAATTTGATCAACCATGCCATGCCTCTCTTTTTGCCAGTGTCCCTCCAACCATGCAGGTAATTTCTTGCATCATGTGAAGTGAAATCCCAAGCAAAAAGATTACAACATATCATTTTTGCTCTTCTCTCTGCTCCGCTGATGCATTTCAGGCCAAAGGCAGCCAAGAGTTATGTGACAGACAAAATCAGAGAGATGGCACTGCAGTACATTGGTTCAGCAATGACCTACACCATCTTCGAATGGGTTAACGAAAACTGGGAGAACTTGCTCAAAGAGGGACTTGAAGCTGCTGATAACAAACACAATGATGATGAGACGACCAGTCTCTCAAGTTTAAGCATTTCAGACGTTAGTTCTATTTTAGTTGCTCGTTTTTTCTTTCTTTTTTCTCTTTTTTTTTTCGTTTCCATTTTGACCGCATTGAAGTTTTCTTTTTCTTTTTTTTTTTTTTTTTGGTTTGACAGACGTCGGAACATGCATCAAATAGGCTGATAATGGTCATCATAACCTTTTGATCTTTATCCTTCTGATTATCAAAAAAAAAAAAAACATCAAAAATCAAAATATGATCTGTCGGTTGTTGGCTAGTTGCCAAGAAACGTCTTGCCACTGGTTGCATAATGATGTCTATCTGCAACCCTGCATCAGGAATCTAAAGCTTAACCCTCCTGTGTTCATCTCAATCAATACCAATGCTTTTTCCTGATCAACCAGGGCTGTAACGATAACTTGGAGCCTACGAGTACTGCCGTCTGACTTCTTTGCCACTCCAATGTTTTGCCATAATGGGACACATTCAGAGAGTATTTCGTGTGTGAAGGGAAAAGAAAAAGGGGATGTTTAGACTGCATGCTTCCTCAGATTTGGTGAATATGTAATGAGAGTGTTGAATTTCGTAGGTGGAAATAAAAAGCATAAAAATAAAACAAATGAATGTGAACAGCAGCAGCAATGGCTCGAGTCGGCTAGGTGAATGATGCCAATGCAATGGATAACACTTCCACTTCTCTACTTTTCTCCTTCTCCACAGAAGGCCAACTCACTCTCACAGAGATAAACTAAAGATTTCCTCCATTTCCGTCATTTTTCTACATTGAACGACGTATATGCCTTCCTTTCATTCGGTCAATTGCTGCAATAAAAGCATGGATGGCTGGATCCCCCTGGACTTTGAAAGACTTTCTCTCATTTCTTTGAAGATAACTGCACCTGCACCAATGCTGCTTGCCAGTTATGGGTTGGTTTCAAAACATGATTGCATCTTACTACCACATGTTTGCATTTTCCTAACCAAACTAACAACAGGTAGCAACGGATGGCAGCAATGAGAATGGATCTGGTTGCAGAAGTAATGACATGTTGAATGGTTCTGCCACCACCGAGACGGGAACGGGAGCACGGAAACAGCATCAGCAGATGTCAAAAGCTCAGAAGAGGAAAATGTGGAACAGGATGGATGGAAAGGGAGAACGGACAAGAGGATGGGACTGGGTCGATGTCATTAAACACCTATCACAGACAGGTGCCAAAACGTGACCCCATGGGATGAAGTCAATTAAGCAATCTGTGTACCTTTTGTATGCCTAAAGTGTTTTTGTAAATAAAAAATGTTCTGTTGTTCTCAAATGATAGGTAGTTGATTTTTTCTCAATCTTACTTGTATTCCGACCGAATGATGCTTCTGGCAGTTAAACTATGCTTGAATGTTTGCAGAAACTTTTGAAATTTCAGAAAATTCAGAAAATGGTCTCCAAAACTGAGCTATGTTCTATTTTTTTCATTTGCAGTTTGCACTCGTATGTGACCCCCTGCGCTGTGGCCTCTGAAAAATGTGAGTCAGGTGGGTCAGTGGCACAACTAACCTAATCCTGACTTGAACTCTCCACTTTTGTTGCAGACAAAAATCATTTAAGAAGACCTTTCTTTCTTTCTTGTGATCGCTTTCATCCAGCGGATTTCGGTGGTTACCTCTCTCTTTGATGTTTTTTAATCCAAGTCTTTGCGCAGATGGCTACTGACAACATCTGGAGAAGCTGAGAAAATTTCATGTCTGCCATGAACGGAGAAAAATCCAATTCGTGTCTGTCAAGTGATTTATCGAAACAATCGAAGGACAATTGAATCGATCGTTTTCAAAAGCTAACTTGTCCGCAAAACATGTTTTCGAGAAAAACATTAAAAACTGTTTTCAACAATTTCGTCGGCTTTTGTGCTTTTGGGCAGGCGTGCGTGGCCATTTGTTGTGGCTTTTTCTCAAATATGAAGCCAGTGAGTCCCTTGGGTGAAGTACAGGAAAGGGTAAAAGGTCGTGGACTAGTTACCTTTTGAAACCGAATTGACTCCAACAAATTACAATTCCAAGGAAAACAACTCTGGAGGTGTGAGAATAACCCTGAAAAGTGAAAATGACATCCAAAAGCTGATGGAAAAAAAAACAGTTGAACTTTAGTTCTTTTCCAACTATGCAAACTATCACCATTCACCGCCAAATACATTTTCAAAAAACTGGAAATGTCTGAAAACAAACAGCGAAGCCCGTTTTTGCCTGCTGATAAGAGAAATTAAAGCACAACCTTCATGTCTATCGCGGACGACATGAAGGTTGTCACTTTGTCCTTTCTTTGAGTGTGAAACAATGAGATGCGGGGTCTTGTTCTTTAATTCAAAACAAGAAATGAACGTCCGACAGACAGTAAAAAGGCCATCCTTTAATTTTAGGAATTCGGAATCAAAAGGTAACTTGTCCCAGAGAAGCTACCTACCTGTTTACATGAGACAAGTTGCATTTGATTCCGAACGAACCTTTCCCCCAAAAATTGCGTGGCTTACGGACAAGGTATTGACAACCTTTTGACACTGAATGGTCGGCCTCGAATTGGGAAACATGTTGTCACCTCAAACTCAAAACCGCCAAAAATTGGACTAGTTACCTTTTGAAACCAAGTGATTCAATTATTGTGCAACTAGTGGAAGACATTGGACTAACAAATGGTAAAATATCAAGGATTTTGCACGATGGCTTGGGCCTGCGGAACTTTTGTGCAAAACGGGTGCCTCAGCAGCAGGTGGGAAAGGGGATGGATTTTTGCACAGAAAACGTCAAATGCTTTCGACCACGATGCACAAAACGGGCTCACAGATATTGTTACGGGAAACCAAACCTGGCTCTGGCAATGGTGTTTCAGGAAAAGCTGCAAACATAGCATGGCTAGCAAGATGACTATCCTTGACCTAAGGTCCAGTGACCAGATTTTCAATCAAGAAAATGGATTTTTAGTGTATTGTTCAACTGTGAAGGTCCAATGTTGGTGGATGTACTCTCAGAACAGCAAACAATGAAGGTAACAATACCACTGTGGTGTATTTTCCCCAAGTTCTTCGAAAAATATCCAAAAGAAGAAATTCCTGAAGGAGCACCATGTAGCAGAGGTTCCTCAGCCACACAACTCCCAAGACCACACACCAACGAACTAAAGTAAATAGAATGATCGCGGGCTCGAAATGTGAAGCGAATTGAAGCAGCGGCCGCCATCTTGGAAGGTGGATCGTCGGAGAAATTTGAACGGTGTGAGCTCGGTCGCAAGCTGCCCACAAAATGTCAAATATCTTTTGAACCAGATGACGGATTTTGATGAAACCTTTTGTGGCACAAAGCTGAAAAATAAGCGATTCCAAACGTGTATAATGATCCCAAAACTTTCCACGGATAAAGTGCAGAAATTAAATTTTTGTGAGTGTGTTGAAATTAAGATGCGATAAAATTTCGGGTCCCTCGCACATATTTTCAACGATTGTGCGATTTTTTCCGTTGTAACATGGTTTCGGTCTGTGGAAAAGTTGTAGAGGAAGCTTTCAGCTTTCCAAAAACACCAAAATCATCGCATTTGAACATCATTTAACCATTTTATGAAGACTGCACGCGACACGAGACATTATTTTGTTTTTCGAATTGGCAAAACCCCGCATCAGAAATGACTATTCACACGGCCAGTGTTGTGGGAACATGTGCGAAAAAACAATGCTCGGTGGGGCCCCGACCTGCTATCTAAAGTCGCGGCAGGGTTTGTAAACTGGCTCCCGGGAGAGATGGGTCACGTTTTCACAAACCCCGCCGCGACTACAGATGGCAGAGAGCGTTTTGTGCAAGAATGCTCGATTGGGGCCCTGTTCTCGCAAGAAAATTTTTTCTTGCCAGAAGCTATCTGAACCTGCGACATAAACACCTGTCCCCTCTCGGAAAAAAAAAAAACACTCGATGGGGGGCCCCGGTCGGCCATCTAAAGTCGCGGCAGGGTTTGTGAACTGGCCTCCCGGGCTCCCATCATGTGTTTCGTGTCACAATGACTATTCCCGGTAACAGTTCGGAATACCTGCCGACATTGAACTGAACGAGTTATCACCGTTGCTCTCTGATTTACTAAAAGCTAACTAAACCCAACCTGACCTAACCCAACCTAACCTGTCCTAACACACCTATCCTAACCTATCCTACCCTACCTACATCGTCCTCATCTTCTGAGGACTCATCTTCATCCATCACTCATCTTCACTCACTCATCTTCATCAGGTCCTCATCTTCATCGTTGCTTTGAGCGTGCATGAAAACTCGCCCAGTTCAGCTTTTTTCAGATATCGGCAGGTATTCCGAACTGCAACCCTATATTCCCTTGGTGCTGGGGAGCACAGTCTGCGCTCATTCAACTATATGAGGACTTTCTGCGCACATGTTCCCACAACACTGGCCGTGTGAATAGTCATTTCTGATGCGGGGTTTTGCCAATTCGAAAAACAAAATAATGTCTCGTGTCGCGTGCAGTCTTCATAAAATGGTTAAATGATGTTCAAATGCGATGATTTTGGTGTTTTTGGAAAGCTGAAAGCTTCCTCTACAACTTTTCCGCAGGCCGAAACCATGTTACAACGGAAAAAATCGCACAATCGTTGAAAATATGTGCGAGGGACCCGAAATTTTATCACATCTTAACTTAAACACTTTCACAAAAGATGTACTTTCTGCACTTAATCCGTGGAAAGTTTTGGGATCATTATACATATTTGGAATCGCTTATTCTTCAGCTTTGTGGCACAAAAGTTTTCATCAAAATCCGTAATCTGGTTCAAAAGATATTTGACATTTTGTGGGCAGCTCGCGACCGAGCTCACACCGTTCAAATTTCTCCGACGATCCACCTTCCAAGATGGCGGCCGCTGCTTCAATTCGCTTCAACTGATTCTGCTGTGGCAGACCGGCGACGAGCCCTCTATTTATGTATCTCGTTGCCACACACCATGTGAGTTTTCGTCCGTTTCCAAAAGTCAAAAAAGAATATTGCTGGGAAGCTTTTTGACAGGATCCAAAACCTGGCCAAAGCTCCACATTTGGAGCAAAATGCTATATCAATGTTTGGAATTTATTGGCATGCCTCTGGAAAAGTGCAGTGTGTGTGGAATGATTTGGATGGCCTCTTCCCTATAGATGGACGGTTCACTAGAAATAAAAAAGATGCAAAAAAATTCGCATTGCGCCTGGCACCACGTTTTTTTAAATAAGCCACATTTTTAAACAATATTCTCCAAAACAAAAATACAGAAATCCATGAAATAGAGAAGAAAAGAAAATTAAATTGAAGACCAACAAATAGGTAATACTCAATCTCAATCCATTGATGAGGTCATATCACGCTGCAATGACTCCTCAATGATAAATGAACAAACAATTTATGAAAAAAAAGGGAATGACAATCCAGGCTGTCAGTCATACATTGGAAGTCTGACGGAAAAAAAAATTATTGTCAACAAAAAAAAAACCAAATGAACTTGACAGAATTGAAACGTCAAGCATTGTCTGGTTTGTGACTGCTCACTTCTAGATCTAAATAGGCATATTTGTGATTGATGACTGTGGCTCCATTTTGTAACAGCATTCCAACTGCAAAAAAAAGGCCAACTCAAATCCAGAACCCAACTCCCCTCCGCATTCAGCCTTGCATAAGCGAATCAGTTCTCAAATCTGATATCAAGAAGTTTATGTTGACCATGCCTGAGCAGTGAACGATTGACATTCCAACCTGGAAAGATATCAAACAAAAAGAATTAAAAATTTAATTGAAAAAAAAAAACAAAGAAACGCGATGATAAAAAAAACACAACACGATTAGTTTTTCTTGCATTTCGCAGCCACAACTAGTGATACACAGTGCCGTGGATCAATTGATGAATGTGCTTTGGACAAGGCATTTTTGGATCTGGTAATCAGTTTTTTTTATCCTTTCCGAGATCAAGTGTCCCAGCACCTGACCTGTGCAATTCCAACACGGAAGGTGTTGTTTTTGCGGTACCACCACCCCATAAGCCATTTCTGCTCAAGATCGTGATGTTTTTTTTTTACTTTTGTGTTGTTGAGAAGCTGTGATTGGTGTGCATAATGGTCGGTCTGGTGGACAAATCCAATCAGGTCCTCATGTGAAGTGAAACACCAGTTTGGAGGCATTGTGCGTGCAAGAAGCATCGGCTCAGAATAATTAACAGCTTGTTTAACCTATTGGTTTCAAGTGACCGAACACCCAATACAACATCCCCCCCCCCCCCGTGATTATGAGTCTCTGTGGAAGGCTGTGCAGGAAACAAGTCTGGAGGGAGATGTGACAAAAAGTACAGAATGCTATTTCACTCTTGATGGAATCATCAGATTTGATGGCATTGCCTTTTCTAAAAATTTTCTTACCTAACTTTCCACGTTTCAAATTGCCTCAAAAAGTAGGAGGCAGGAAAATCTCCCGAGTTCAAAAATTACAAAATCGATCCAGACTACAAATAAAAATGTAGAATCCCTTTATTCTGAATACCTTTATTCTTCAACTGATCGATGAAATGGGTGAAGTGTTTTTTGGTGAATTCGGCTGACAACCTCTGCAGACAAGGAAGCAGATTCTCCTCGGAAGAGGGAGAAGAGGAATGCATCCGATGCTCTGGTTGCTGTTGCTCTGAGAAGAATGAAGAAGGTGCAGATACGATTCTCTTCTTCTTCAAAGCAGAAAGAACCCAGTTCTCTTCCGAAGAGGAAAGCGGCAAAGAAACAGCCACTGGATCAAGATCAAGGTCAACACTCATTGCCGGAATCAGCTGCTGTTTATTAATTAGCAAAAGAGTGACACTTGACAAGTTGATTGATCATCCACTGCTAAATGCTTTGCAGGCAAAAAAATAAGAAACTGAACTGTCAGGGTTGCCAGCGACCTGGAAAACCTGGAAGTCAGGGAATTTGAAAAAAAGAACCTGGAAAAGTCAGGGAAATCAAAATGCCAAAAGCGATTTTTCCAGTCACATCACTCAGTTTGAGCCTCTGTTTTGGAACATTCGAGCCATTTTTTGTCAAAAAATGCTTTTTGCTTCTTTTTCAAAATGAATGTTTTTCATCAAGCTGGGGAATTCTTGTCATTCTTTCTGGAAAACCTGAAAATTGACAGTTTTATGAGACAACATTTACCATTTCTGGTGAGATGAGTGAGCCTTATCCATTCGTAGATGAAACAGAAACATGACCGGTTTCGCCTTCACTCGGAGGGCTTCTTCAGGTGCAGATAAAAACAACAGCGATGAAAGACGATCACATGATGAAGATGAAACAAACTAAAATGGGTGCTGGAGAAGAAGGCACCATTGGCATGTGGAAGCCAACAGTCGTTGTGGCATGTGGAAGCCAACAGTAGTTGGCTTCCACATGCCAATGGTGCCTTCTTCTCCAGCACCCATTTTAGTTTGTTTCATCTTCATCATGTGATCGTCTTTCATCGCTGTTGTTTTTATCTGCACCTGAAGAAGCCCTCCGAGTGAAGGCGAAACCGGTCGTGTTTCTGTTTCATCTACGAATGGATAAGGCTCACTCATCTCACCAGAAATGGTAAATGTTGATAAACCCATTCGTGATGCACGTGCTTCAATTGTTTTATGAGACATCGGGCCAGAAAAGGACCTGGAATTTCCTAGCAACGGACCTGGAAAAGTCAGGGAATTGAGATCTTGGAAATGGCTGGCAACCCTGACTGTTTTCAAGCTTCAGCTGAGTCATGCAAAATTTCCAAAATCTTGCATTTAATTAATTGTGTGTCGTGTGTGTGTGTGTGTGTGTGTGGACACGACAAAACAAAAAAAAAAAGAAAAGTCTCCGAACAGAAAAATGAACACTGATGGCTAAAGATCAAATTCGCTATGTTGAGAACAAGGGGGAGGGGGAGGGGTGAGGTTCACGTTGAGCAGCAAAATTAAATTTGGCGCTTTTTTAGACCTGATAGGAAGAGTAAGATCCTTCCAAAAATTCAAGTCAATATTTGAAAAACTTGAGACAAGGAAACAAAGCTGAAATTAAACTGAGTGGCAGCTGAGAGGGCGTGATGGTGTGTGGAAAAGGCAGCAGAAAAGCGTTGCCCCCTTCCCATCGTCCACCGGGTTGACCCAAAATATCTGTCATATATCCACTGGATCGTAACTGATGATTTGCTCCAGTCTAGGCACCGACAATAGAATTCAAACCTGATCCACTCCCAGACCAACCAGTTGCCCAACCTTACCTACCCAAACCCCACTGTCCCAGCTGCAACTAATCTTGCCTTTTTCTCTCTTTATCCCACTCAGTCATTTAAAATTGACTGACAGCAACCTTTCCATTTCAACATATCTTCCATCTCCAGCAGCCACCCTAGATCTTTCTTTCTTTTATTGTGCTCTAAAACTCCACTTTTGAGGGTGTACGAGTAAAGTCACAGTTCTGTTGTTACAGTTCAGAATTACCGACTTTACAAATGTTTTTATCAGTGTTTTTCTCCGGTCGTTGAACAAACAAATGAATGCAAAGAATGAAGAAGCTCACTTTTGCTCACTTTTGGTAGGTAGGAACACCCGTGTGCCAGGGGGGTGTCTTTCTCTCTAACCTGTTCATCATCATTGTCATCGTAGCAGTGTGTCAGCAGTTTCCCAAGAAGGATGCTTTGAAAATAGGCTCTAAGCAGAAATGCATTGCTGATAATCAAGGATGAGCGTTGCTCTTTATCATCTGAATCTGCTGCATCCTCTCCTACACCATTGCGTTGCAGAAAGCAGACAATGATCTCTTTCGTTTCAAAGTTGACCAAGTGGATCACTCCACAACCAGATTCTCCCTCTCCTTCCTCCCCCTGCCACTCCTCCACCTGCTCCACCCTCGCAGCTGATCCTTCTCCTTTTGCTTTTGTTGGAAACGAGCATTGCAGTGACGATTGCAGCATTTTGTGGCACTGGACGTTTGTGATTCTGTTCTTCCGCAGACCCTTCTCAACTGAGCAGCCCAAGCTTATTCTGAAACCACACACTTCCTTCTCTGTCAAAAAACAATAGCAGGAGAACAGAACCTTGATATGAGCAAATCAGTAAATTAAAAGGATCGAGCAACACAATAATTTAGTTTAAGTGTGTTTTTGACTAAAGCTGAAGATCTTGGCCTGCATGACCATGAATCTGCACCTACCTACAATACCTGGGCAGGTATTTGATGCTGATGGAATTGATTCACTCACAACACTGTCTTTTTTACTCCTGTGCAAGCAGTACGTGTAGCAGTCAACTT
>JASGXE010004011.1:0-24565 GCA_030068105.1 Sinentomon sp. SZTP_YWyxl | reverse complement strand
CCAGTTCGCGACAAGCGCTCTGTTTAAACAAGGAACTGTGAAGGAAATTTGTATTCCAACAAATTTCTGCATTTGATCCGACGCGAAATCTTGATTGCATCAATCGAAATTCGAAGCACCGATTCCAGACCGAAAAGCAAGGCTAATTTTCTTTTGTTTTTTGACGGGTACCATACCAAATAAGTGTCCGCAGAAATTAGGATTCTCAAATTATACACCGGATTTTCCGTATACGAGTTTTAGTTGCCGGCTGTTGCCGGCGCAGCCGGCTAGTACTAAATAACCGTGAAGTCAGTTGAACATAAATGCAAACATCCACTGGCTCACGCTTGGTGTGGCCATCTGAGTTTGTCCAAAATGGTTGCGATAACTATTGCAGACAAAGTTTTTTCCAGATGGCGTTCGTGTTAAGAAATCTGGCCGTTTTTAAAAGAAATCTGCCAAGTGCCCTCTGGAAATAATGCTAATGGTGCTGTTGACATACCGTTAACATACATTTAAACGATTGGTGATTGTTTTGTAAGTATTGAACTTTGTGGAAATTGAAGATCCCGTTTTTTGACCGAGGTTCGATTCTGACCCTTTTGTGACGCTTATCAGCAATCTGGCGAATAAAAAGTAATAAAATTCAAGTTTCGGAGGCAATATTTCAATGAATAAACCCCATCTATGAAAAGATATTCCGTCACTGCTATGAAGTTATTAGATTCCGTCACTGCTATGCACAAGGGGCAACTTCGTGGTTCGTCCAGTATTGATATTGTTAATATTGAGGATAGGGGGTCATCAAAGAGAAATTTGAGAAATGGGAGAAACCTCCTTGGAGTTTTCGGGGAAACTGATTCTTTGGGAAACTTCAAACACTCCACTGGACATTTCTGTCTTTTGATCACGTCAAAGCCAATGAGAATTGATAGCCTGTTATTCAAGCCAACTTGCACCAATTTCAATTACTTTTGGCGCTTGTGTCGATGGTATAACTTCTTGCTCCGGATCTCTGTGGCAATATCTCAATGCCCTTGGATCTAGGGCGATTCACTTGAGACGATACCTCAGGACCACAGAATTTGAGCTCCTTTTCACAAGTGTTATAGGTATGTCACACACGTAGAAACTCGTCCTGTTATTCAGGACAACCAACGATGACCCGGGAGCCCTCTTCTGGAATGAAATTGCACTTCAGAATCAGCACAATGGTTAACTGTCCCGACTCGGACTCGAACTTTCGAATAAGTGGCAACTTTCTGCCGAAGTATTCCGTTATTCCGTTAGCCCTAAGTTACAGGTATCCCTCGAGGAGAGCTTATATGAGACCCTTAGAAGGTTAATGTTTCAGCAACCAAAGGCGATGGCTGACCAGCTTTACACAAAATCAGACCCGGTGCACATGCTAAATGTGCACATCTCAGGAAAGACAACAACCTTGTACGTATATGACAACTGCCATTCATGCTATGTCAGTTATATTGCTCACGAGGACCAGCGAAATGCATCTTCAAAATCATGTACCCACACACAGGTGACTGCAGGTGCATGCTTGCATGCAGGCAAGTGATGATTTTCAAGTTTGGGATGAACCTATTTGGAACACGAAAATATCGATTGTTGAAAATTGTGAGAGGCACAATTGACCGACGAAATTATGGCACGTGTTTGCGGTGTTGATTGTACTGAACCATCTCATGATTTTGCTGCAAACATGTCCTTATAAACACAATAAAGGTATGCCAACTCCACGGAGGTTTCACAGAGATGCGATGGGAAAAAATGTAACGGGAAATAAAGTTACTGCGAAAATAAGTTGCGGGAAATAAAGATACGGGAAAATATGACACGGGAAAAAACGATACTCTGGGAAAATATGAAACGGGAAAAAAAGAAACTGGGAAAACATGTTACGGGAAAAAACGTGGCGGGAAAATATGTCACGGGAAAAAACGAACGGGAAAATACGGGGCATAACCGATGCAACTTCACACCATACACGAGTGTTTTGCAGCGTGCGACGCCATGTATTCTGAATCGCCTCTGAGTTAAAACCTGGCTCCTGTCTTCTAAAACCTTTGGTAAGGGAGTGGTTTCAGAAGTTTTGCAGAAAGATGATAAAAAACGAAACCCATGTGCTGGCCTGCTTAGTCGAGTGGTCCAAGGAGGTTGGATTTCGAATCCAATATAGCGCTATAGCTTTGTGAATCCTCTCTGTTTCAAAAATTTTCAACGGATCGGGGGACTGGGATAGAACGGACTGAGGCAGAAGTGGACTGAGGCAGAATGGGACAGAGGTCGAATTAGACAAAGGAGGGAGTTTTGGAGGGAATTTTTGCTTGGAGGTGGTAGCTTACACCTGTCCTAACTTAACCTAACCTAACCTGACCTAACCTAACCCGCAGAAATGAAAAAAATCAGCTTCCAAAAATGCAAAAATTCTGCCTCAGTCCACTTCTGCCTCAGTTCGTTCTGCCCCAGTCACCGGTCCCTTTTCAACATTTTTCAAAAAGTGTTCCATCAAAATTGTTTTTTTTTCTCGATCAATGATGTCAAAAAAGATCGGGTTAGGCCAAAACGTTTCCGCGTTTAAGCAATTACCATACAGCAACCCGCAACGGCAGGGCGATTTCAAGAATATTTCCTGCGGTGCAGGGCCCAAAACCACAGATAATTCGCACGAAAAGAGCCAAACCGAACGGACTTCATCCTTCTGTGCTGGATATTTACTTTAGGGTGTGAGGAATACGTCTACAGTTCGCATTTTTTTTTGTTTTTCTAAAAATGAATGTTTTTGTTTCTTCGAACTTGTTTGACTGGCAGGAAGGGCAAACGAGATATCCCGCGGTCACAAACAAGTTCGAGCGCACCAAGAGAAATGAATGTGCCGCGTTTTCGACTTTGACTTTATTCAGGATCGAGACGATGTCTTCTCTCAGAAATTTGCAATCTTCACATCAGGACAGATCAAGTGCCGATGGGAGCAAAGCTTTTTTCATGGCAAGAGCAGGCAAAACTTCAAATTTAACGTAAACATCACATCATCCTTCATTCACCGTGCTCAGAAAAGTTCAACAAGACAGAGCTGCATAGGCCATATGCCTTTCAAAAACACACGACGCGTTTTTCATAGGGCCATCAATCCCAACAACGGATTTGTCAGCATTCTGAAACCAGAACATGGCGTTCGCAATCTGTGGGCGTGATCTGACTAGCGATTAATCGACAAAAGCTTCCACAAACTACAGATCTACAACATATCCTGCAATCGCCGTCAGCCTGGTCTCGGAGGCAATCCACATGCGAATACTGCAAAACGTAAACCTATAGTTCATATTGTTCCCCAAAGTTAACACCCGCAACCTCGTCATGCCAATTGACGCTAGCGTAATAAACTGGTGAGTTCTACGAGCAGGATATTGTTCTGGTAGAAGTTAATAGCACTTGCACAAACAGGCTGAATGATGGATCTGCTGAATGCTGGACCGCTGAATGGCGACGGTTTGCAAATCAACACAAATCACACAGATGTTTCTCTGCGCCCTTTTTGAAACATGGAAATTTCCCTCTTCCCCTTGATTTCAAATCGGGTATGCAACAGACATCACACATAAACATTCTCCATTGCGTCTGTTTAACCCACATGGAAAATAGTCTCTTGCGCCTGTCCTCAAATCGGGTATGCATCACACATGACGCAGCAGGAATCCTGTGGTTTGCACCTGTTTTGAAATGGGAAACAAAAACACATCACAGGCAACAACTGCGGTGACTCTTATGCGCCGGTTATTGAATCAATCGGTAAAGATATAGCTGCCGCCATTTTTCAAATTGGGCATTGTTATCGGGTAAACACATAAACTCGCGAACATTGTCTCTTCTGGGCCTGATTTCAAATCGGATAACAACACATAAAGGGTGTCCCAAAAACCGAAGTGAAACTCGTTGGCTTGTGTTGTTCAAAAATAATCTCCGTTCGCTTCCACGCTCTTCACCAATTTTTTCTGGAGATTTCTCAGCAGAGCACCAATGGTGTCTAGGTTGACTCGTCAAACAGTGCGACGATATTCTATTATGGCTGCCCGCTACACAAGCATCGTTGGTGGGTCTTGTGGACGAAAAATTTTATGTTCTTTCGGAGAAGTCCGCAGAGGTGTCCAGGAAAACCTAAAATGGGACGAACACATAAACTCAGCAATAAACAAGGCCAAGCGTGCACTTGGCATTCTTCGAAGAAATTTGGCTCACGCTGACAGTCAGTCTAAACTCAAGGCACTCAAGGTTTACTGTTCTCCCCCTGCTTGATTATGCACCTCTCGTATGGGACCCTTATACCTGGTTTGGCACGCTGATGCTCTGGAAAGTCCAGCGTTCAGAAGTCCAGCGTTCGGCGGCACGCTTTATTGCGAATAATAAGAGATACAGCTCATTCCACTTGAAGATATGAGCTAAGAATGCTCACAAGTATGCTTGGAGTGTAATAAGAATTCCTGCAAAAATGAAAAGCCGGCAGAGAACTGGGGATTCGGCACAGAAATCAAAGTTTCGCTGAATGTTTGAATGGAAAAGTGAGAAGCATTCTCAGTTTATATCTTCAAATGGAATGAGCTCTACAGTACGTTGCAAAAAACCTGTTACATATACAGGGGGAATATGGGAGATGATGATTTCCATTTGCAAAATACTTGTTACACATATTATGGAAGAAGGTGATTTCCTTTTGCAAAATACGCGTAACACATATTGGCTTGGGACAACAAACCAAACATGAATCATTATGTGATCGACGTGATAATGACAGCATAATTATTCTTGTTTGGTTTGTTGTCCCATCTAATCTAAGCCAATATGTGTTACAAATATTTTGCAAATGGAAATCATCATCTCCCATTCCCCCTTTATATGTGACAGGTTTTTTGCAACGTACTGTACACCACAGTGTGTCTGATATCATGATTTTTCTCAACCTCGATCCCTTGCTTGTCAGAAGAACTGATAAGAGGATATCTTTCCTAAAAAATATTTAAGGGGTTTTCTCATAATCCAAATTCCTAATGACTTTCCTCCTGATTTTCATGAAAGGCGGTCTCTCCACCAGTATCAATTCAAAATCCCATTAATCAAATCAAACTCTTTTCTCTTCCCCTTCTTCCCAAGAACTCTGAAGTCATGGAACTCTCTTCCAAGTAACTCTCCTCTTTTAAAATGTGTGCCGATTCAGGTTTAGGAACTTCCAAAGGTCATGTGATTTTATTGCCAGATTGTTCGTTTAATTGAGTCTTTTCAAATAGAGGTTTCTTGTCTGCACCGTTGCTTTTTACATACATGTTATTGCACTATTTCTTTAACCTTCTTTAACTTTTTCCCCTTGCTGTGCAATTTGCTTTGTGTGTATTCACACCTCGCGTCTCTGTTAGTTAAATATAATTTCTCCGTATAATTATATATTTGCAACCAAGAAGCAAATTAAAATGATTAAATGATTGATTGAGGTGTTGGGGCCGCTAACATGTAAGGGGAAGTTGCTGCTCTGGAGGATTGACGTCCAGGAAATTGCTGGTTTCAGTAGGTTGCCCAAATTGGCCTGATTCATATGAGCTGCGAGCCCCTTTTACCCGTCGCTGCAAGGTTACCGCGGCTACTTTCACTAAGAAAGGGTAAATTTTTCCGTACCCGGAGAAAAGGCACACAAAGCCATCAGTCAGTTCCAGAAAGTGAAGTGAGTGATTCTAATCTGGAACCCTATCTGGCAGAGCTACCCATTGCCCTTACCCCTTCATGGATGGCCCCTGAAGGGGCCATCCAGGAAGCGTAATGGTTCCAGCAAGACTGGACGCCTGCTTACACGACAGGTCAACGTGGGCTACCAAAGCCAGCAATTTTAGGAGACACCTAATTTTCAGAGAGAGAGAGCAACTCTCCCCTTCCAGACCTCGACAGGACTTCTTCAACAGGACGTTAATTTTCCGTCCTGACCCACCAACCTGACAAAGGAAAATCATCCGACCCTTGTGTCCAGTTTTAAAATCGGATATGCAAAACTCACCACGTTACGCACTCATGCACCTGATTTCAAATCGGGTGTGAAACACACCTCACACACAAGCGTTCTCTTGCGTCTGTTTTGAATTCGGCGAAATGTTTCTTGCGCCTGTTTTCAAATCGGGTATGCAATGGGGTAAAGTCACACGCGCAGATTTTTTTCCCAATCCACTTCCGAGCACAGGAGCATTTTTTCCCAATCCACTTCCGAGCACAGGAGCATCGCAACAGCCAATCCCTTCGCCTGAATTTGTGACGTCATCAATTTTGGCATTTTTGACTTGCCATCGCTTTTTGCCATTTGGCACCGCCTCGCAACTCTTTCTTGGGTCGCAATAGGGTTAGGTTAGGTCAGATTACGTTTGGTTTCGTTAGGTTTTGAAAATTGGATGTTGAAATTGGCTGGAATTCCCATCAGCCAATCAGAGACGCGCTTGCGAAAGTGGATTGGCAAAAAAACATATGCATCACATCGTATACATGCCTCAAATGTGTTCTCTGCGCTCGTTTTGAAATCGGAAACATTGTTATTGCAACTGTATTGTAATCGGGTTTTCCTATTCAACACGTTAACTCAGAACGTGTCCCTTGAGCCTGATTTTTCAAATCTCGTCTGCAGTACACATCACTCACATGCTCTTGCGCCTGCATTGAAACCGGAAAATTGACTTCAGCGCCTGCTTTCAAATCGGATATGCAACACAGACAAACTTAAACATTGTCCAAACTGATGGAGTTGTTCAAACACTGTTTGGACGGTGATGATAGGTGCAAATTCACTTCGAAAAAGAGATAATCATTCTCTTCCAAAATTTAAGCGTCGTTAGTTTGCACGTTGTCGTGAAATATTGAGGGACACGACAGTTGTTATGCAACTGCCGAATACTGCACGCATTTTATTGAGTTGATGCTTCAGGATGCAAAAAGTCAGAATAGTCTTTTACCGCTTACAGGAATTTCTTTTTATGTTCGCTAACAGGACTGAGGGTTTTTTGGGGTATGCTTACAAATTCTGTTTATATTGGCAAAAGCATCGGTTCCTTAACAGTGTCAGCAGCTGTAACACATTCTTCTCCTGTTTCGGGGCATGATATGGAAGCACACAAATTAATTTGACGGTCCGTAAAAATGTCATTCCACATTGGCCCATTTTTGGTCGGTGCGTGATGTGCTCCAAAAGCAGGTTTGATAAAAAACAGGTTCTCCAGATTTTGGCATTGAATTCTGCGGGAGTCATATTTGGCGAAATCTGAGGAGGAGCAGGCAAATACATGATTCTAGATGGGTAATTTTCAAATTTCTGGGGATATTTCAAGATTTCTGAATTCTGGGGTGGGTCTGCACAATCCCACGATGAGTCACGCAAATGCGTCGTCCGAAAGTTCAACGTTCCCTCTCTTCACCCGCCAGCCGCTTTTATCTCCAACTTCTTTCTCCGACGACAAAGCATCAAGCACAAACATGTCGTCAAGGAAATTATGTTTTCTCCCGCTTATCGGAAACGGAAGTGATGGATGCTGGTCTTGTTCACGCAACTCGCATCAAGATTTTCATACAACGGTGTTTCTAATTGGGAAGGTGTGTGAGTGGAATGATACGCCTGAAGAATCGCCTAACATACTTACAAATGCATTTTAGATTGCCGGGACAGGTGGTAGATTTCATGCGTGTAACGGTGCAAATGTTTCCTTCCTCGCTAAAGGCAACGTATGTACCTACTTGAAGACTTCAACGACAGAAAACGGTAACGCGCTTCCTTCGGATGAGTTCGGGTCGCATGCCGAGACGCAACCTGCCCGAAACTCTCAAACTCGATGGGCGTTTTGAGTGCACGCAAAAGCGGCCCGCTGGCGTTCCATTCAGTTGCACCCGGCAAGCGCAGGCGGTGGCATGGCCACCATTGTTATGTGTGCAGTTCGCAGGTTCGCAGGCCGCAAGAAACTGCGATTTAAATCTGCAGTGGCCGCGAATATGGTGCGCATTTTAATTTTTGAACAGTTACATATGGACTCATCATTTGATGTTTTGCGAGTGCAAAGTCATAACTTCCTAATTGTTCCTCTGATCTGCGTTGACCCAGCGTTGACCAAATCAGGATCTGCATCCGAGCGGGCCTATGTTTTTGATTTCTCACGGAGTCTAACAGCGCCTCGATCAGTCAATCCAGTGTTTTAGGAGGCACTGGTCTATCTCATCTGTCCATCCCATAAGATGTCGCATTGTTGACATATATCTTATGGGATGGATCTCCTGCAAGATCTCGACTGAATTTATTTTTTATTTTCAAACGTCAGTGAGAGAGTAAGTCAGTTTTGTGACCAGTTTTGACAAGGGAATTTCCATCATGGGCCTTCGAGACCCTGGACCCTTGGAAATCCTGTGCCTCCTCCAGGGGGCGCCATTGGGGGCAGGGAAGGACATTTCCCCCTGGATTCCGGATATTCTTCAAGAATCCAGCTCCGAACGACCAAAAATTGCATTGTGTGCTGTGTTTTGCACGAAGATGATATTCTCGTTTATTCTGGATTTCCATTTTGACAAATTTGTGGAAGTGTTGGAGAGTTTTTATTGCAAAGTACGATTAGGTACCCATTTTTATTATTTAAATCATAAAAATGTACCTGTTTTGACTGGATAAACAGTTGATTGAGGCCCCTCCACGAGGGACCCTGCCGCAGGTCCGAATTTTCCCTTGTTGGGTTCAATGAACCCAACAAGGACAGGGGGATCACCATAGGAAATATTGTGAAAAGCTCCCCTGGATATAAGCGCAGTAACGGCTGACGGTCAGTCTGCCGTAGGTTATTCCCCTCTCAGCTTGACAATATTGTGAAATGTGACTTCAAAATGAGTCCACAGCAATTTTATGTTCGTGCAACGGCAATGCTCTGTTTTACCTTTTACCTCAGCTTTAGCTCAAACTGTGGGGTTCGGGTTTTGTACGTTTTTGCAGTCTGGTTGCGAGGTAAACATGTCCAAATTTTTTTTATTTTTTATTTTATTTCTGTTATTCATTGAAAAACAAAAAAGGTGAATTACAAAAAGAAATCACGAGGAATCTAAGAGTTGCCACCAAGCAACCGAAAAGACCCCCGTTTACATTTAACGCAGAACAAAAGCAAATTTGGAAACGTGAAACTGAGACAGTTGAGCAAGTTGAGTTAATTTTTTTTATCATTTATCTCACCATTAAATTATATCTAACCATTTAATTATTAGGAATCAAAACGAAACATTCAGGACAGAAAAAGAAAAACTCCTATAACTCGTGCTCAACTAGGGAACTCCAGCCTTATCGGTTAAGTTTAAGAACCTGTACAGTACATGAAACCCTACTTAAAACCTTCCTGCAGTCCTTCTGAAGTCCTTCTGAAGTGGAGATGCCCATGATCTCTACATGATCTCTGTGCACAGAGAGGTAATCTCTCATTCCTGAAATTTTTCCTAAAAAGCTGTTTATTTATTTATTCATTTATTTGTTTTCTGTTCAAGATTCTGTTCAAGTTGTAAAACTCTTTTTGAATTCCGATCCATTCAATTTCTTCGAAGTTCTCGTCAAAAACATGCATATATAGGGAAGTTCTTTGGACGGACATGATGATGATCCACAAAGTTTTCTTTTTTCTTTTTTTTTTTATCCAAATCATCAAAAATCAACCATAGATCGCAGAAGTTATGACATCATTGTTTGCGGATCAACTTAGCAGACTAACAGTGACTAACCACTATCGAATAGGTTCTCTATTTTCCACGTATGTGTATAGGACAACAAATAGGAGAAAAGTTCGAGCAGCCATCCACGGCTGATCGACCCTTGAGCCATTTGCATTAGCAAAGATTGCACCCATCTTAAAGTGTGCGTTCTTTTTGACTCTATGCCTGCGTTGTTTTCACCTTCGTCATTTCACCTTGGAAACGGTCAATTTTCCGGTGTTTTCCCCTGGATAATTTCACCGGGATTTTTGAGTTCGGTGAAAAGTGAGGGATTAAATCTCAATTTTCAAAAAATTAATGTCTTTTGCAGACTGCAGGCGATTGTGAAGAAACTTGTCAATTTCCCCAAACTTTCCTCCTATCTCAATAACCCCGGACCCTTCTCTTCGCCGTGAGAGGGGGCAAGTTACAGAAGGGCAAAATCCTGAGGACCAAGCCAAGAACGAGGCACAGTGCTTGCAATGTTTTGGATGTTTATTCCCCTCCAGCACCCATTAGCGTGAAAACGTATATTTTTTTATAAAATTCATCGAAAGAGTTGTTTTGAAGTCACGTTAAACCCACAAAGTTTAAATCCAGATTGCTTGGCTTTTGTGCGAGTTCAACCAGTCAACTGGGTCAATAAATTGGGGAACGCTTTGGCATCATCGTCGCAAATCAGGGAAACCTTGAGGATTTCATATTCTGATTGCGGCATCGACTTTTGCGCATTACGGACCAGTTTAGAGCATGTTGCATAACGATGCTAAGAAACCAAGAGCCGGAATAAGACCATCTAAAATCGTACAATACTTTGCTTCTTTCTTGCTAACTTTTTAAATAAAAAAATTGGCCCATGTTTTGCTCCTTACCAGTTTATGCAGGCGGCATTCGCCTTTTTAAGTCAACATGCAGGGTGTCTAAATAGTTATGTGGTAAAACTTCTTTTGATATCGGTGTCGTTTATCAGCGTCACCATGACAGAGTAAAAATGAAATTTTCAAATGCATATCCGTTCATATGTGACCTCAAACATGTTAGAGAAGAGCTCTTTTTAAGAGAATGTTAGAGCATGTTTTTAAGCATGTTGGAGAAGACCGTTTTTAAGAAATGACCTCAAGACCGCACAATAAAAGGACATTTCTCAAAAACGACGGTGATAAAAAAAGATCAATTTGAATGAGCAAATCAAAAAAAAAAGGGATGGACACTCTGCTTGATCAGGGTTTCCAAATTTCTGCAAAGAAAATGTTAGTCCTTGGGGAGGTGATTTCACTCCAGAAAGAATGCGATCTGCCACCAGAGAAAGTGCTGGTTGAGAACGAATCATTGAGCATGAGGATCTTTTAAGAGTGAAAAGCCGTCTTTCCATTCTCCTCTTAGAAAAAGTTCAAGCCAAAAAAGTTCTCAAGAAGCATCATCATTATTCTGCTGGAGGTGAATCCATAGTCATTCATTTTGAAAGGAGCTGAACTTCTCTGAACTCTTTCAGAGTTCGCGTTTAAAATGACATGTAAGGAAGGAATCCTCTGCACATCTAGAATTTGGAGAACCGATTATTTTTGAAAGCCATTAACATATATTTGTCGTCCTCTTCTCCTGCAGAAAGCCCTCTGGCATATTTCTATGTAGTTCAATGCTCCTGCAGAAGGCCCACTACCAAGTTTCATGCTTGTCCTGTTCTCCTGCAGAAAGCGGAAAGCCCTCTGGCATGTTTCCAGTGTCGTCCTCCGACAGGAAAGCTCTCAATCATGTTTCTTGTTCTTTTCTCCTGCAGATGGCCCTTAAGTTTCTTTCTCGAGCTGTCCTCCTGCGGAAAGCCCTCCAGCGCATTTCTCATCCCCTCCTCGCTGTAGCAAGCCCTCAAGTATGTTTCTCGTCCTGTGCTTCCGAATAAAACCTTCTGGCGTGCTTCTCGTCCCTTCCTCCTGGAGAAGTCGTAGGTCTCTGGCCCTTCTCTTACAGAAGGCCCTCAAAAGTATATGTTTGTAGTCCTATCTTCCTGCAGAAAGCCCTCCAGCGTGTTTCTCATTCTTCCCTCATGCAGAAGGCCCTCAAGTATGTTTCTATTTTTTATTCCCACAAAAACCCTCTGCATGTACATATCTCTTGTGTGATTATTCCAGACAAGTTAGCCAGACCACCAGGCAGACGCGTGCATTGTTAGATGTCTCTTACCACGAATGTCTCCATTTTGCATAATTAATTCTGGCAGGGATTTTAGAAAAAGTGTAGGCGCAAACTCATTATCAAACACCATGCACTTAATAAATGATCAAGAAATTACATTATTGCCAGCAAAATCGCAACCCAAAAGATAACCAAATCTGCGGTCACGATTTCTTGCTGGGTTCTCATTGAAACGTTAAAAAAGCCGCCAAATTCTGCGTTTATCGTTTATTCGCGCTTTTCGCACGCGGATTTTACGGTTGGCTCTCTTCCACTTAAAATCATTCACTTCTGAAATATCTCGGACTTTCGGAAAGTGAACAACTGTCAAAGAGCTGAAATTCCGAATTATGTGCAAACGTACGCCATTTCAACAAAGCAAATCCGCCCTTAAAAATCGTTTCGCTGGTATAAAGTGGTGGGTGAGGAACCCTTATCAAGCGTTTTGGATTGCTTGGGCTCTGGGCGCGCGAAACTTGTGCCTGGGAGCGGTTTTACAAACCCTGCCGCGACTTTAGATGGCAGAGAGCGTATGGTGCAAGAATGCTCGATTGGGGCCCTGTTTTCGCAAGAACAAAAAATAATTTTTTTTCTTACCTAAAGCTATCTGAACCTAACCTAACCCTGTCCCCTCTCGGAAAAACAATGCTCGGTCCTCCCGACCTGCTAAGTCGCGGCAGGGTTTGTAAGCGCGGCAGGGCTGCCCGGAAAGACAAAAAAGAAAATAAAACTGGCTCTTTTCAGTGTCAAGCGGTCAAACGCTTGCGCATCACGAGCGTAATTCTGACTTGCCAGGATTACAAGATGCTTTTGGTTTTCATTTTTTTGTCATTTGGATTTTATTTTTTGACGTCATGGTTTTGCACTTCTGCAGATTTGAAAGAGCAAATTATGTGCCATGAAGAATAAGG
Organism: Sinentomon sp. SZTP_YWyxl; assembly: GCA_030068105.1. Classification (NCBI taxonomy): domain Eukaryota; kingdom Metazoa; phylum Arthropoda; class Protura; order Sinentomata; family Sinentomidae; genus Sinentomon; species Sinentomon sp. SZTP_YWyxl. The sequence continues at coordinate 11,765 of JASGXE010004011.1, read as the reverse complement.
AATGTGTGGATCGCAAGGCATATGTGTTTATAAAACTCATCAGACGCCATTTAGAATGAATACATGAGAACGTGCGCCACACGCCATCATGACATTCGTGCAAGTATATGAAACTGTATCAGGTATGTAGAATTTGGATGACCCCTGAATAAGCCAAACCTTTAAAATTTCCCCTGCGTACTCAGTACAGATAATTTCCCCAAAACGTACAGTATAAAATTCAATTCAAGGAGGAATTGCAAGGCAATTTGTTGACCCAATCAAACAAAACTTCACCTCTCGGACTGTCATGTATACCAACACATGAGTTTTTGACATGTCGCACTTTCAGCCGGGCTGCTATATTCGTGCAAAGAGAACCTATGCATTGACATCCTTTTGCAATCATGCGCGAGAAGAGTGTGATGCCACTGCTAATGAGTTCATCAATCGGACCAGCCAAGCGCATTGAACTGAATCACGCACTGCGGCTCTTCACCCACACTTTTTCAGCCACTGCTACTGCTATTGCCACTCTCAATCCAGTGAAGTGGCAGAGCAGACCAATGGCAGCATGCTCCAAGATGGAACAGGTGCGTCATCAGGCAAGGAAAATGTATGTTAACATTTTTTTTGTTGTTACAACACAGTGGGGTTTTATCGCAGGGTTTTATGAGAGCTCCTAATTTTACTACCTACTTTTTTGTCCATTTTATCTTGCACACAAATTCCAGTTTGAGATGACCTTGGTTATCGCTGCTGACTTGACATGCTTTGGCAAAATTTCGCAGTCACATGATGAAAAATATTGAGCAGTAACGAAAATAATCGAGCTCAGTAACAGCATGACTGAACCAAATGCGCCATTGCTTTCGCGCATTGAGCTGAAATCAACTGAAGTTCCAAGAGCTGAAAGCCCAGGAATGAAATCGCATCCACGGAAAAGCACACAAATTTTGGAGTGGAATGACTTTCGTACCAACATGTCGTTGTTCCTGTCTGGAACAGAGACGCATCGGCTGTCGGCCATGCCGTCGCTCCTGTCAGAAACACCAATAACCCATTGACACAAAGTTCAATTTCCATGCTCGAAGGGACACCAACTGCCATCGTACACTCCAATTATTGAAAAGAGAGATGATAGGCCTACAGACTGGGCATAGATCATGCCACGAGTCATCACTCGGCCAACAGAGGCAATGACTTCCTTCATTGATAATTTACAAAATCCGCTGTTAGCCAAAATGTCGTTTTCGAAACCAAACACCGTGCCATTTTTTGCACCTGTTTCCGGTATTTTTCCCGGCGGCCCGCCTCCATGAATGCTAATGATCACGGGAAGCTCCTTCCTCCAGTTTTTCGCAGTCGGCCCACATTCATTCTTATTCATTATCATTCGCATCATTGTCAATAAAACAATAAAGCGTTCTGTGGCCAGCCGTTACCAAAGATGGCATCTTTACTGAGCAATCTGACGCGAAAGGTTGGTATAAAAGGCATCGACAACATTTAGGCATCGACAACATTAAGATCATGGAAATCTTGTAAAAGACTTCCAAACTTCCGTATGAACTATCAGACTCTGATGGAGGATGAACTGTGATATCAAGCGATAGCGCAAGCCTTGAAGCCTACCTCAATGAGTATTTTGGGAATTACCAACAAGATCTCAATCAGTGGCTTTAATCTTTTCGTTGAGAGTCAGACGTCCACGTGTATTTTATCGAGAACGATTTTCGTGATGGGTGCAAAATCCATCGTGTAAATTGTAACAATTATCCCAAGAATTGACATTCCCTCGTATCTTGAAACTGTTTTTGGCAAACGCGCAGCTGAAGTCGCCGTACCAAAATCATCATTTTCAGCATGGCACGAGCAACCGCGAGGTAATAATGTCTGGGGGAAGCTTCGTAGAAAAACCCTACCTAGATTAGGCATAGCTACCGTTTTACGTGAAACATTATATTTCCTTATTCGTCAGAGATTGAGCATTTTATGGCCCAATGGTCAACACAATAAAACGTTCTCCATTTCTTGATGCATTGCGTGAAATCTGTTTCAATTTCAATTTTATTAAAAAAAATTGCAGAGTAATCGCAAATGCTATACACAGTTAGGAACATCATTGTCGATAGGAATAGAGAGAAGAACAAAAATGTACAAAATAAGTGCCTGAAGAAAGCAAAGCAAAAAATGAACTATTTAATCCTAATAAGTTGTTAAAAGGGTGCAATTTTTGATGCACCTTTTCGGCTTTCCAGAACTGGGCACCGATCAAATGTTCCCGTAAGGAAATTTTCGCTGTTTCACTATCTTCTTTTCTTGACAGGAATTTCCTGACAATCGCTGTGGTCCATCCACGCAGAAGAAAAATGTGTCCTATCTAGTTTCATATTCTCCTGCGCAAATTTTTAAACAATTAAGTTATCAAGTCTTTCATGTAGAAGACTCACTCTTAAAAATTCACAAAGATGTCATAAACTTTGAATCGGCTCATATAGGTACGCGGAAGAGGGCTGGGTTTCAAGCATTAGCCTTCTTCGGGTTTATCTCTCACTTATTTTTGCCAAACAATAACAAGCAAACTGGCAGCTTCAACTTCCGTTCATTGTCGACTGCAATTTTATCCACTTTTCCACGCAATTTTCGCATGCAGTCAGGATAACACACGCTTCACTCATCATGGTGTAGTTTTGGGAGAGGACTCGGCGTGAGCAAAATGTGAACACTGCACAGTTAATAATAATTGAGAAAGCGCACCACAAGTTTGCGGATTTCTATACGCCATAAGTTCTGTGTCAGTAAAAAATCGTGCATATCAAAATTTTATCTTTTCATATTAGAACAGCTGTCGGGAAATAGGTCTTGCCCACATAATCCAAATGTTTCAATTAGTTGTGGTGGGCATTGTAGGTACATGGTTTGTGAGAGTCCAGGAAGAATTGTTGCATGGAAAACGTTGTGTGGAAAACAATTACCTGCTGTCCGGACAGAGCATCCGTCTTCGATATCTCCAAAAACCGCGTTTGTAGCAGAACGTCTCTGGCTCAGAATCATTGTCGTGTGTTCTGAGTTCGAACCCTGGATTTGTAAAGACTGTTTGATGCCAGACATGTTTTCCTGTATTTGTACCGTTAAATATTCCTTGTATATTGCCAATTTTTAAAAAATGGCTGAAATAAAACTGTGCAGAAATTTGGGTTCAGACTATTTCGTCGTCCATATCAATCGATGAATTTTGCCTGAGGTTGTGTCAGGGTTTTAGCAGGTGGATATTTACGTGTTTCAAAAATGCTTTATTTTCTCGTTGACTGAGCAGATTCGGTAAGTGGACTCCATTGAGTGACATAAATAGGCGAACATCGTAACAATTGTCGTGTGAAGATATCAATGGCAAATCTCATCAAATTAATGATCGTCATGAATAGGTTATACGAGTGCGGGTAAGCGATGCTTTGACATAGGCTGATGCAATGACATAGGCCCATTCTTAGCAGAAGCAAAAAATGTTTATTGGACAAATAAAAATGGGTCGTCTCTCTTAAAATAATTATGGATTTCCGCAATAGAAAGAAAAACATCGTAACACCAAACACTTTCGGTCTCAAAATTTCTTCTACTTCGTATTTCTTGTCAGATTTGCATTCAACCGAAAATGGTGATTCAAAGCAAATGCTGCATTGTCAAAATCTGGCAAACAATGCACATTCAATTGCAATGAACTCCGAAATTCAACGTTGAATTTTAAAAACATGAGCATGTCTAGACATGTTGTAGACGTTTTAAGGGGAACCCATATGGTACCACTTGCGCTTATCGGTATTCTGCAAGAAACTTAGTGACTGTCGTTGGTGATGGCAAGTGGCATGCGAAGTTTATCGCTCTGAAGTTTCTTCTTACTTTTTCATAAAATGTGGGTATTCTTCTCCAAAACATGAACTATTGATCTTCATGCATGCGATCTTTCTATTGATTCTTCAGCTATAATGCGATGTGAACGATTTATACCGACACTTCATGGAATGTTAATACATACACCCATGCGCATCATGTTAAAGTCTCTAACCATTTGTTCTTCAAACTCCAAACAATATTTCGTTTTGAATATACAAATTGCGATGTCGTGGCCCTTTCGAAAAGGTATCTCTATCTTTCATCACTCTGAATAGGTCGGCTCACATTTGCTTATAGGCCAACCATTGATGATATTTGCAATGCTTCAGAGCATTTGACCTCTTGCGTTTTAGTTCGGTTGTTCGATTTGCGTGACATATGGACATTACAAACAGGGCTAGTTATATGGACCACGCAGTGAACACCACTGCACGGATGATGGCCATTTAATAATATACCGTTAATGAGTGAAGTGAAATTAAAACATCCTCCATGGGTAGCATTCTACAGAGTCAAACACATGACTGTTAACATCCCTGCACTTGTTTCCTGGTTGTAGGCACTGCCCCCGCAATATTGAAATGGAATAAAAAGTGCCAAACATTGAAACAGACGAAAAAAGTTAACTCTAATTTTTTAATGTCGATTTTAATTTCTATAATTGTTCTGATTTGAATTCATTTAGATGTCTGCATTTAACGTAATTGTTCAGACCCTGCTGATACAGTCAGTATGGGTGCAATCAGCACGTTTATCAACACTGTGACCATGCATATTTACAGCGGCTTTGGTTTGAATATGTGCTCTAATTTCGCCAAAAGGGGTTCGCCGCTCCGTGGCCTTTAGACATTAACTGCTTGGATGAATAGCAATGCAATCTGCTGGTTTTGATCAGCGATGTTGTGCGTCCGTTGGCCTCCAGTGATGAGTTCGTGAACAAAGATCGGCGAATGACACCGTTGGAAAAGTCTGAAACAACAGTTGATATAATGGCACGGATTCAAATGAGTGGTGCGCCATGCATGCGACGCCTTTTTGTTACACACTTCTCAACGTTGACACGGTGAAAGCTGTCTCCATCGAAAAGCAATGCAACATGGATTAGGGAAGTGCGTTTCGGGCAAGTCGAAGCCCTGGAAATCCCAGGGCTTCGACCAACATGGTTCCAGAGCGTTTCTTCTGGTCCCAAACGGCTCATTTGTCATGCCGGTTGAATGTCACATCGGACCAGGAAGGAGGCAGGAGCCTCGATACTGATCCGGGGTAGTTGCAATTTTGGTACCCTTCATATGAGTGCGTGGCAAGATGATTCTCCTGTCAAATAGCCGCCCAGTGGTATCAGATGATGGCAGGAGGGCAAGGAAGCTGCATTTGAGCACAGTAGCGGTGGCGGCAACCACATTGGTCCTTCTTGCGATGTTAGTGAAGCGAAGTTCTTGTGCCAAGTCCATCCAAAACGAGGAAGTGCAGGTGGATATGGACAAGGTAAGTCAACATCACCAAGTCCATTCAATTGTTTTGCTTTGTTCAAGATTTGGCTATCTTTAATGTCAGCTGCGGTGATCTTTATTGAATCATATGCTCGGTCTACTGCAAGTTGAGATGTTAAGTCAACGAAAGATAAGGGCACGGACCTTAAACTTAGAAGCCAACTCCAATTTCAAAATCACTGAAACACCAACCAATTCAATCAATCAGCAATTCAAATCCTGATGATCATCATCATCTGTCTCGTGTGAAGATAGTCCTTCGTCAGACATTTGGTCCAACCGCACATGTCTGTCATTTGTTGTGACGTCATTTTTAAGGCCTCCACACACAATCAAATCAGTGTGTCATGCTTATTTGTCACAATACTTTGATTGCCTGCGGTGGCCATTACAATTTGTCAAACCTCCGCAGCCTCTGGCGCAAAACGATCAGATTAGTGTGCAAATACCCATACGGTCAAATTATTCGTGTGGCAAGCCACGATTTGACAAGCCAATTTTCTGACTGAAAAACCGTCAAACAAATTTGATCTGTCGGAAAACTGCCCACTCGCGATCAAATTTATGTGCCAAGCTGATTTGGTACACTAATTTGCCACATTGATTTGATCGTGTGTGGTTGCCTGTAGGTACTCATATGCCCGCAGTTCCTTGCAACATGCTTGGAAACAGGTAAATAATAGGTACCGTGGTTCAGTCTGTGTCCCATCTCTGAAATTCCATGATGGCTTGGCCGTTACACCATCTGAAAAGGCTGAAGCACTTGCTCAACAGTTTTCGTCTTCATATTCTGCTTCCACTTTCCAAGCTTCATCCATACCAGCAGCATCCAAAGCTTCTGAGGTGCGTCTTGATTTCTCAATAACCTTTTCTTCAATTGCTTCGGCCATCAGGAAATCTAAATCTTCCTCTTCTGGCCCTGATGGAATTCCTGGGTCTCTTCTGAAATCCTTCCCACACGAATTTTCTGCTTATCTGTATCTTCTCTTCAACAAGTCCTTTTCCTGTAGTGAGCTACCCGATGCTTGGAAGTCAGGGAGAATTACACCTCTTTTCAAAAAGGGTGATCCTTCACTGCCAGCTAATTACCGGCCTATCAGTTTGACTTCTTGTGTGTGTAAGCTGATGGAGAAGCTGATCTCTGACTACATTAGACAGTTTCTTCATTCCACTGATTCCATCTCCCCTTTTCAGTTTGGTTTTCGTCCTGGCTGGTCTTGTGAGCTTGCCCTCGCAAAGTTCACTCATGAAGTTGCGTCTTCTATTGACAAGGGTGCTGATGTCGATGCACTTTTTCTGGATTTTAAAACTGCCTTCGATGTTGTTCCACACAAAGCTCTAATGTTTAAATTGCATCATCTGGGCCTGCCTATCACAATTGTCTCTTGGATCAACAGTTTCCTAAGTAACCGGACACAGTCTGTTTCTGTTTCTGGCACAAATTCTTCATCTTTTCCTGTGACGTCAGGTGTTCCTCAAGGCAGCGTCTTGGGCCCTCTTCTATTTCTCATTTTCATCAATGATCTTCCTGAAGTCATGTCTTCTTCAAAAATCATGCTCTTCGCTGACGATTGTGTCCTCTACAGGATCATTCAATCGGTTTCTGATGTAGACATGCTGCAATTTGATCTTGCTTCCCTTGACTCGTGGAGCCAGCATTGGGGCCTCGCCCTCAATGCATCAAAATGTGTTCACGTCAGATTCTCAACTAAATTGCATCCTTATGGGTCATCTTACACCCTTCCTTCTTCAGGTACAACCTTAACATCCTCATCGTCCTGCAAATACCTTGGTGTGACACTTTCATCTGATCTGTCCTGGAAATTACACATTACCACATTGCACGCAATGCCAATTTTGCTCTTCTAAAAATTCGGCGTCTTTTCAAATCCTGCTCACCTTCAACAAAGGAAACACTTTATATTTCACTTGTCCGTCCACTTCTTGAATATGCCTGCATTATCTGGGATCCGTTCCAAATCTCCCTCATTGATGAGCTTGAAAAAATTCAACGCAGGGCAGCTCGTTTCGTAAAGAATGATTTTTCTCGTCATTCAAGTGTTACTTCGATGCTTTCTTCTATGAATTGGCCTTCTCTCTCCGATCGGCGTTCCCAGTTCAGATTGTCGGCTCTAAGTAAGATTTTTACTCATAATGGTGGCTGGTCATGTCTGTCTGAAACCCTTGCTGTTCCCGATTACTTTGGTCGCCATGACCATACTTCCAAGATCCGTGTTTATCAGCCTTCCAAGAACATCTTTAAGTATTCATTCATTCCCAGAACAATTGTAGACTGGAATCGCCTTTCACAAAACACAGTGGATTCATATCTGATTTCTTGAATTTCCTGATCGGATTATTTTCTCCAGCATTCTTGATGTTACCTGACCTACCTACCGAACATGCGTTTACATGATTTTCAAAGTGCTCTTGTGCCAGACAGGTGGTACCTGTGCCAAACAGATCCGATCCGGTGTATTGCGTGGGGTTGATAGAATTGAGGTCTGGGAACGGGTCCGGGACCCATGCCCAGACCTAAGCCGGGAACCTGCCCGGAGTCGGCGGCCCATGATGGCGGCCCCCCACTGCGTGGTCAGTGCAACCCTCCTTCACGCAGCTGGGAAGAGGGAGTGTGCGTACTGCTGGCGAATGCCGCTGGTGCTTCCGTGACTCCCTGCGCTAGCTAACCGAGCATATGCCGGACAGCGCTCTCGCCGCGTGACTGACACAAGGCGAACCATTCCCCCATTGTAGTGCATCGGAAAGGGGAAGTGAGGCGTAGGTACTTACCAACTCATCATCGTATCACTGCGATCATTATTTCATGATTTACCTACCTATTTCTTTTTCTTCTATCTAATTTCATGTTGACTTTGTTTCTTCGTTTCAACATTTCCCTACCTTCTTCCTTTCTCTTTTTTGTCTATGTTTCATTTTAGATTGTGAATGGTTTGTTTGGTGTGTGTGTGTGTGTGTGTGGTGTGTGTGTGTGTGTGCTGTGCTGGTTAATGCTGCATGCTTGATGCTGATGGTATGGGAGGCCTTGTTTGGTCGCGTGTGTATGACTGCTGTGTGTCTGTTATTGAATGCTATATGACTAGGCCCCGTCCACATTCCGATGATGTGTTTTTCCATACTCCTATACCTACCCTCCTCCCCCTCCTTCCTTTACCCTTGCCTAACCTTACGAATAATGCAGCCGACGGTCGCGTGTCCTCCCCTTCCCTCCCTTCCCCTTCCCAGGTACCTATATGATGACATTTGCTGTCATATGTGAGAACTTTGCAGTTCTCCATTGACGATTGCCTCGTGGCATAATGACAAGACAAGACAAGACAAGACGTAAGGTATGATGCCTTCTTTTCGGCAAATAACCTGCGTAATGCAGCGTCTGATACCTATACCTATACCTATACTTGTGACGTCATGCTCATTGGGAAAATCATTGTGATGAAATCCCATCTCGTATTTCCCACAAACGAACGGGTGAGCACAGAGCCTTTCGCGCGGAAGAGACAGAGAGGAAACATATCATTGTTGTCAACCGACATGAACAACGTGTGAAACTTCAACGGCGTTTTTTCGCCATTCTCGTCCCAAGTTTCAGACCGCAATTCCGTATGGCGTTTAACTTCAGAAGTGCGCCTTGTCATCGGCTTCGGCTGGTATTTGGTTTGCAACTGACACAGTCATGGAGAGAAAACACCGTTAATTATCAAGTGTGGAGGTATTCCATCCGTGACATCTTGGCAAGAGAAAAAAATCAACAGGCCTGGCGTCATAAAAGCGCTCATACTGCGTACAATATGGTCCTGACTCCTGACACTTGATCGAAGTACCTACTTGAACAAAATCATACAAAAACATGATTCCATCACGCTGTGGATCTGAAATCGTCGAGTAGGCAGGCATATTGTCGGCATGACCACGCCCTCCTTTCATTTTAGATGCGCAAGATTGCTTTTGGTGGCGCTTTGTCATTTACGTCACAGGTTACAAGATTACCTATTCTCGTCCTTTTTGAGAAAAAGAAACGCTGACTTTCACTTCAGGCGTTGTTAGATCGTGGATACCTACCACAGCATAACTGGAATTTCGGCCAATTAAACAACTAACTGGATATCAACAGTAAAACCTCACAGAAAAACCAGAAATACGAAATAACATAACTCAGAGGCCCAAAATAAGTAAAATGTTACTGAAAATCGGATGGCATTATATAGGGTGGGCCAAAAGTCCCTTTACACTAACTTATTGTTTCTGCAGAATATCAGAGTGTTCTCCATTGTCCATGCACATCGTTATGCGTTGCCATGTTCTTCCGGATATCTTTTGCAGAATTGGAGCGGTCAATGTACCGAATGCTTCCCGAACTGATTGGCGAACTGATTCCAAAAAGTCCCTTTACGCTTTTTTGTATTGGCTCTGATTGCTTTTTTTTGCTTGCCGGCCATGAAATAAAAGGCAAGAACAAAAATAATAAAGAAGCTGTGGCCGGCAATAAGCTGTGGCTTGCAAGAAGCTATGGGCGGCAGAAGCCCAGATTTGACAACACGCGATAATTCTCTATGGGGCTTCATCAAGGAGATTGTTTCCCAGCACATGCAGATACAATACGACTGACCAACTGCGCCAATCAATTCAGGAAGCATTCGGTACATTGACCGCTCCAATTCTGCAAAAGATGTCCGGAAGGATATGGCGACGCATAACGATGTGCATGGACAACGATGGAGAACACTCTGATATTCCGGAGAAACAATAGCTTAGTGTAAAAGGACTTTTGGCCCACCCTAGACTAAGCCAGCGCGCTTTTCATGAATAAACACAAGAAAAGGCATTTTTATGAAAGTAAGCTGACAAACAAGGAAAGTTGATGAGGAAGATACAACCTAAAACACAATAATCACACTTGATTTACCACTGCTCAAACGGTTTACCCTGTTCAAACGGAAAATAACATGAAAATTACAACGGGCATTAACAGTTGACAGTACCTATTAAGTGACAACTGGCTTGGCATTTATTGAGCGCGAAGCCTTACAGAAGCCAGAAAATAACATTAAAAAAGACGGCATTATAACAACTGGTTTGGCATTTCTTGGCATTTATTGAGAGCGTTTTCCCAGAATATTTTGAGCTTTACAGAAGTCCCTGACACTGCCTCACTTGTTAGGCCTATATGCCAAATCCTTACTAGATTTGTTAGCAAAATGCGGCGTTGTTGTTGGCAACAGTCCTAACGTTTTTATGATGAAAGCCATACTCGTATGTTGACAATTTGAGAAATTTGCGCGTGATAATGAACGATTTTTTATGAAATGAAACATGGTCAGAGCTGCTGCGGTTGGTGGACATTTGAGCCGTGCACAAACGCCCCACATACGAATATGCGGTGAACTTTCCAAACTTTTGGCCAGCATTATTGGATAACAATGTCTCGGTGTTGTGTTGCAGCTGGCAAAGCAGCGGCTGTTCAAGATTGAATAAATCATTGATGTTGTGCGCGAGCATGGGACAGGTGAGCATTGTTATATCACGACAGGACTTTGCTTTTGTCCAGCATGCGTCCGATTTATACCTACATGCTTGAATGTTTCCATCAGTGCATGACCACTGCTGACCAGAACAAATAACGGCGCAACGCCCTCTATTCACGGCTGTTTTCTTTGGCTGTCAACGCGAAAGAAAACACCTTTTGAAGTTCTTTTCTTTTCTGAACTTGAATATGGACACGTTACAACTGTGTTGGGCTGGCTGCCAGCCAACCCAAAGTTATTCAATTTCGACAATCGCGAAGTTGCCAGATGCAGGTGTATTGCAAGAGCACATTGTCTTCTGTTGTGACGAGAAGATTTCTCAATATATTGCTTTCACCACGTTGAATTGCGGATTTTTCAATCTTATGGATTTCGGAAAGGGAGGTATCTCATAGAATATGACAGGGTGTCTCGTAATTGGTTTGCTAAACCTCGTGGACAGCTTCCTACCTTTTTTCCTCCGATGACTTCTGCGGGTATCCCCAAAAACATGGGACGCTACACTGTTAAATTCGACGACATTTGGAAGACACCAAAAATTTACTATAAATTAAATTGTAAAGCAGCGAAAATAACAAAAATGCACTTAGTGACAGACCGATGTGCACAGAAACTTTACCTGCGCCCAGTGAGAGATTTCTGTGCACATCGGTCTGTCACTAACGTCGGAGAGATCTGGTCTGGGTAAAGTTGTGGGTAAAAGCGCTGCCATGTATTTCTCCATCTGATTTTTCATTTCACCCGCAATTGCGGGTAAAATCAGGACCACATCTCTCCACTGTAAGTGCATTTTTGTTATTTTCGCTGCTTTAGGGTAAAGTTAATCCTTGGGGGGGGGACAGTATTTACCGTCCCCCTTGGT